>SKCR01036159.1:0-80447 GCA_019454045.1 Zanthoxylum bungeanum
GTCTTACTACGCGAGCTGCTTTTTGTTGAGTTCCCCACAGACGGCGCCAACTGTTGACGGCTGATTTTGGTCTCAGGGCAATATTGGAATATTTACTCCCGAGACAATCCTCCCTCAATAGTGAATTTGTTTGGTTATGGGGGAACCAAAATCAAACTTAGCAAAAGACAGATAAATACGCCAATCGACAAAGAGATTTAACGTGGTTCGGCGGATCGGGTCCAACCTACGTCCACAGGCACAGAACGGGTTATAGTTTTATTACTGAAATATGCTTGCTCTGCTATCTCTTGTGTTTACAAGTCTAATTCTCACTTGTTCTCTTCTCAACTCTCAATGCTCTCAATCCCTCTCAACTCTCAACTTTCAACTTTCAACTTTCAACTTTCAACTTTCAACTTGTTCCCCTTATGCACACTCTACCCTTCTATTTATAATAGTGTAGAAATCAGATTCCTTCTCCTACAAGAATTTCCTAGTTGAAACTATTCCCTTTTCCCATAAGGATTCCTAGTCAAAACTATTCCATTTTCCCATAAGGATTCATAATCAGATATTCCTTTACTTCTTTTATCCTTTTAGGATACTGACTCATCAGTTCTCTTTATGAAAATAGGATAACTTATTATCTTATCTTGTATGGATAGAATGTCTTATCTTCCCGAACATGTCTTGCCCTATGCTCGGTTTTCACGAGGTCGGTCTTCATGTGGTCGGTCATAATAGTCCTTTGAACTGAGAATGCTGCTATCGATCTGATAATGCCCGGTCATCCGATCTCAAGTGGTCGGGTTACCGCTCATAAGTGCTCGGACCCAAACTCGTGTGGTCGGGTCGGTATTAGTGGTCTCGATCGAGAAAGGAATTACATTTTTACCCCCTGTCGTGCTGCTTAAATATCATAGTGCTTAAAAACACCATCAACATAACTATTTACTATTTTACTTAGAGGTTGAAATGTATATAGATGAAGGGCTGAAACAATGTTATCCTTATCCCGTCGAGAAATAAATAAATGGCTTAGGAAGCTCAATATATACTTTATTATGCATTTACTTCTATGTATATATGGACTGAAGCATCGGTATATGTTTTGGTAGCTCTCCATCGTTTATATCAAGTATACCAAATTGGTGGTAAAGGGGTATAAAATCTCTTATATATGTCGGGTAATTGTGGAAAACATTTGATGTTGGCCTATGACAAGTTCATTTTTTTGACAAGTCTATGCTGTCAAAGGCGGTAGGTGGGGTAAGGGGTTTTGGTAGTTCAACCAAGCACCGCCTTTGACTAGTCAAAGTGCGGGTTAACCAGTCAAACATGCATAATTTTATCTAACAAAATGTCATAACTCTTAATAAAAGATGAATTGTTTTATTTTCAGTAATATCTAGAAATTTTCTTCAGAGTAAGAATTCATTTAAAAGATTGAATGTTGTTTGTTGATTTCTTCATAGTAGCATTATCAGTTTACCACATTAATTTATTTTATTGTTTCATCACATTCGCATTTCATTATTATTATTTTTTATGCAATTATGAGAGTTCTTACACTGAACCAAAGGATAATGGTGTATATAAAATTATGTTTTGTAAAGAACACAGTAATAGTGATGTATATCTGGGAAGCTCCACTCTTTTTAATTTGAAATACTTGGCTTGAAAGAAATAAGAATATCAATAATCTTATACCACTCAATCCTATCTAGTATGATTTTAGATTAAACTGTATAGCACTTTAAGTCAGAAAACTTCTGTTCTTGTTGGCTCTTTTTTTGACTTTACTCTGTGCTTACTGAATGGTGAATATTATACTTTATATTTTGATTTTGGGTATCCAAGTAGGTAATGTTTCCATTTTGATGGTAAAAAATGTCATATAATCCTAGCTTTTTATCCTCTTGCTATTTGTTTTCTTGTGGAGTATATAATTGTTAATAACTTGCACGGGTTGTTTCAGTTCTGGCATGATTAATTTGAAGGAACTATCCTTGGTCAGTGGAAAAGCTGCTTGGATGGCATATTTGGTAAGTTGTATGGTTTATTTTTTGTGTATGTAAATTCTGGAATCCTGCAAGTGCAAATCATATTTGGCTGTTAATTTGAGCTTTGTGTTTGGAATTGTGTTTCCAGTAGTGAATACTGGTGCCTATTGGATTTACTGTCAGGTTATGTAGCTTATACGTTCTTTTTTGGCAGGACATATACTGCTTGGATGCTGATGGTGCTCTTTTTGATGCTGCATTACTTTCAGCTGTTGCTGCTTTCTCTCATTGTACGATTCTCTCCCTTCTCCATCGATTTAGCAATCTGGCCTTCACTCAATTTAGTAGTTTAATTGGTCAGATTATTATCTATAGTTCAATATGAGAATTTTTTGTGGCGTTATCTCCGTTAAACTTCTATTATTTGAAATTCTGTATTGGAAATATATATTATGCAAGACCTATCTATTGGTGAGTGATCTAATATGGTCCATTTCTGTCTCTACCTTTGTGCATGTGTAGACTAATATTTGCATTTGTTTATTTTTGAATTTGGGAAAACTTGTAGTGGCTTTAATCTGCAATCATATTCTTAAATGCATTATTATATTATTCAAATTTGTCTGCCTTCCAGTGCAGATCCCCGTAGTTTCCTTGGACTATGATGGAAAAATAGTTATGGTGTCAGAGGAACAGAAGGAAGAAAATTCAGAAAAAGAGCCAGTCAATAAGGAGATAAGGAAGCTCAAGTTTGGTGGTATTCCATTCTCTTTAACATGCATACTTCACAAGAATTACATCCTAGCAGATCCCACTGCAGAGGAAGAGTCAATTATGGAAACTCTTGTGACTGTGGTCTTAGATTCATCTAGTCAACTTGTTTCTCTATACAAACCAGGTGGAGCAGTTCTTGCCTATACAACAGCTGTCCAGGTGAAGTTTTCCTGTCAACTATATTTGTTCATGACTCTAAGAAGTTAAGTTTGTTGTAAGGGTACTTGCAATTTTGCTGATCTCATTCGGAACGTAATATGTTCAAGTTATGATTTTAAACATAACTCAAGTCCTTGAGGTCAAACTGAAGTCTAGAAACTCAAATAATATTAACAGTTTGGGTATTAAATCACTACGCTGGAAAACAGTAGAAAATTTACAGCGCCAGGTTTGAAGAAATTGTCTTTACTGTTTAAATATCCTGCTCAGACAATGTATCATTTGCTAATCCTTTTAAAATGGTTATTCGGTAACATTTGATTATGACTGCTTAATAAATGGAGGTATTATTTTCTGGAGTAATTTTGATGACAAGTAGTATATACAATATTACCTTTCAATGAGAAATTTTAGTTGAACTCCTAGTATGATGGGCATTACATGCTTGTTGAGACATTTTGACACATTCCTATGAAATGGTTTTAAGATAAAGACTGATGCGGTTGCTTCACATGTCGTTGCAGGATTGCATTGCCTTGACAAGACAAAGAGTGAAGGACCTTCAGGAGATTTTAGAAGAAGCAATTTCTGGTATGGAAATTGATTAATTTTGATGTTAATTTGTGGGGATTGTCTCGTAACTGGTACTATTTGTGGGTGGGTAATTTTGTCTTCATGGTACATTGGTTTATAGTTGTGTTTCTATTGTGACATTAGTTATTCAAGAAGGAAATTCTTTATTCATCATCCAGTTTTGGTTTCACGTGTGGAACTTATTTTCTGCCTTTAGCACAATTAATATAACAATGTTCTCAAGAGTGCATACATTGTATCAGTAGTAAGATAGGTTTTGATGTCATTCTTGATTGCTTCTCATTGTTTTGTGGGCTGATTATCTTAATCGATTCCCCATTTAGTTAGTGAGTTGTTGGCCCAATTTAATCAGTGTGTTAGTTCATATGCTTTTGTTGGTTCCAAGCTTGGTGTTATCCATGTACATTGAATTAAAGACAATGCCATTACGTTTGTGAGTCTTGCTTTGATGTGAATAATCTGTATTAGTAGCTGTATATTTTACTACATTGTCATCAAACACTTGATGGTGGTAGCTTGATTTCTGCAAGTATAATTCTCGGAAGTAGACTGCACAAGGATGGATGGATTGTGCGAGTAATTGGCAAGTTATTGTATTACAGATACCTATTTGTTCAGCAACATGGAAGAACATTACAGTACTAATCAATGCTGATCTGGAGAGTTTTAATGGCTTCCCTCAAAAAGGATGATGCCTGTGTGTCATGCATTATGCAAATTTCAGAATGATAGTATGCTGCTCAAGTGCCCCTTACAAGGAGAGAGATGTTAATTGAATGTAGAAACTGTTATATTTTGGCTAACCTGTAAATTAATTTAGTCCCAATGGATTTGGTTTAAAAGTTGCTTTCTTTTATACTGTAGATTTTCAGTGGGCGTTTATAATAAACTGCTTACTGTGTAAATAGAGAAATGAATGGCAAATGAGTAATTCACTTGGCAAAAAACTAGGTAGGATACCTGGAGCCATTGCTGTCACAGAAAATTAACAAAATATCAAACCCCTTTTTTCACTGAGAGACAAACTCAAAAAGGAGAATCTAAATACTTGGCAAAAAGGCACCTACCTAATAACATAATCTACTCATGATCTCACATAACATAATCCAGAATCCATCTCATTTACCTAATGCGAAATCCAACTCAACCAATCAGAATTCAGGAAACTCCATCAGTTACAACTCTTCAGATAGACAAGACACAAACCCATTTGCCTTGACTTCTGGTCTCCCTAAAATCCTCCACTACCCATTTTGCCACGTGTTCCTTCCCACCACCACTAACTATATTAAGTTATTAACCAACCGTTTCAATTCTCAAAAATCCCTCTCTCCAGCTTCCCCTTAAAACAAAAATATAAAAACTCACAGCCACTGAACTCTTTGAAAAAAGAAGAGAGAGAAGCAGCACTGAACCAGAAGCTGCAAATTAGAGAAGCTTTCTTTTTGGTTTCTCTATCTTCTTTCTCCCTTCTTCATTCCTCTCTAAATTTAGAAACAGAGTGAAACAGAGGGCTCTACTGAAACCTCTTGTAAATTTTCACCAGCAATGGTCTCTTTAGTATCTTCAGCATTCACTTTAACACCAGACCAGCTCTCTTCACACTCTCAAAAACACTATTTTCTCCATTCATTTCTGCCCAGAAAATCCAACAAGCAAATCAACTCAAAGTACCCCATTAAATTAAAATGTGCTGCAGTTGGCAATGGCCTCTTCACTCAAACTACCCCAGAAGTTCGTCGAATTGTGCCTGAAAATAGAGATAATCTTCCTACTGTAAGGATTGTTTATGTAGTTCTTGAAGCTCAGTACCAATCTGCTCTCTCAGCTGCAGTTCAAGCTTTAAACCAGCAAGCTAACTATGCTTCTTTTGAGGTTGTTGGTTACTTAGTTGAGGAGCTTCGTGATGAAAATACATACAAAACTTTCTGTAAGGATATTGAGGATGCAAATATCTTTATAGGGTCGTTGATTTTTGTTGAGGAGCTTGCATTGAAGGTTAAGGCTGCTGTGGAGAAAGAGAGGGATAGGCTTGATGCAGTATTGGTCTTCCCTTCAATGCCTGAGGTAATGAGGCTTAACAAGTTGGGTTCTTTTAATATGTCTCAGTTGGGTCAGTCAAAAAGTCCATTTTTTCAATTATTCAAAAAGAAGAAGCAAGGTGCTGGTTTTGCTGACAGTATGTTGAAATTAGTGAGGACATTGCCTAAGGTTTTGAAGTATTTACCTAGTGATAAGGCTCAAGATGCTAGACTCTATATATTGAGTTTACAGTTTTGGCTTGGTGGGTCACCTGATAACTTGCAAAATTTCTTGAAAATGATTTCTGGTTCTTATGTGCCTGCCTTGAGAGGCCAAAAGATTGAGTATACAGATCCAGTTTTGTTCTTGGATACTGGAATTTGGCATCCTTTGGCCCCTTGTATGTATGATGATGTGAAGGAGTATTTGAATTGGTATGGTACTAGAAAAGATGCTAATGAGAGGCTTAAGGGGCCTAATGCACCAGTTATTGGGCTGATTTTGCAAAGGAGTCATATTGTAACTGGTGATGATGGTCACTATGTGGCTGTGATTATGGAGTTAGAGGCTAGAGGTGCTAAAGTCATACCAATTTTTGCTGGCGGACTTGATTTTTCAGGGCCAGTGGAGAGGTTCTTGGTTAATCCAGTTACGAAGAAACCAATGGTGAATTCAGTTATATCACTCACTGGTTTCGCACTTGTTGGGGGTCCAGCAAGGCAGGATCATCCCAGGGCTATTGAGGCTCTGATGAAGCTTGATGTTCCTTACATCGTTGCGCTTCCATTGGTGTTTCAAACAACTGAGGAGTGGTTGAATAGTTCTTTGGGGCTGCACCCTATTCAAGTAGCTTTGCAAGTTGCTCTCCCAGAGCTTGATGGAGGCATGGAGCCCATTGTTTTTGCTGGCCGGGATCCGAGAACTGGTAAGTGAAGA
The DNA here is from genome assembly GCA_019454045.1 of Zanthoxylum bungeanum. Lineage (NCBI taxonomy): Eukaryota > Viridiplantae > Streptophyta > Magnoliopsida > Sapindales > Rutaceae > Zanthoxylum > Zanthoxylum bungeanum. The sequence continues at coordinate 6,471 of SKCR01036159.1, forward strand.
TTCCATAAGGTGTCTGATACTTAATTGTATTTATTTTTCATTTCTCCATGGCTTGAAGCTCTTAAGTGTTGCTGATTGCCTATATTTTTTAAGTAGTTTCTATGCAGCCATTCTTTAAAGTCTAATAAGTAATTTGATGTGATTGCAGGGAAAGCACATGCTCTTCACAAGAGGGTGGAAATGCTCTGCACCAGGGCAATTAGATGGGCTGAACTGAAAAGAAAACCCAAGGTATTTATTTTATTTTTTTTGGCTACATATCTTTTTGACCTGTACAGATTACTGGTATTTTTACATTTTTCTACCTAAATTTCTAATAATATATTTACAATATGCTTCGATATACTAGTAGAAAAAGGAATAAAAGGTTGAGTCACTTGCAACAGTTCAATTTGCAAAAGATTCGGTGTCTGCTTGGTTAAAGTTATCTGCCAACTTGTAATGTTTGATAGACTATTGTGTTTTTAAGTGTATTTTTTTTACGCGTGCGCACACGAACATCAATAACAGCCTCTCCTCACCAAGCTTTGTCTTTGAGTTTGCTTGTCTATATTGATATGGTGTTTCTAAAATGATGGAATATATATTTATCAATTTAGTATAAATCTTTATTATTTCTTTTTTATCTTTTTTTTTTTTTTAATAAAGAGAACATAGTTGACACAGTTTTAGTTTGTTTTTTCTGAATTTAATGAGAAGTATGTGCACATGCAGACACAAAAGAAGTTGGCAATTACTGTCTTCAGTTTCCCTCCAGACAAAGGAAACATTGGAACGGCTGCTTACCTTAATGTCTTTTCCTCGATCTTCTCAGTCTTAAAAGATCTCGAAAGAGATGGTTACAATGTTGATGGCCTTCCTGAGACTTCAGAGGCCTTAATTGAAGAAATTATCCATGATAAAGAGGCTCAATTCAGCAGTCCAAATCTAAACATTGCTTACAAAATGGGTGTCAGAGAATATCAAAGCCTAACTCCCTATGCCACAGCATTGGAGGAGAACTGGGGAAAACCTCCTGGAAATTTGAATTCAGATGGAGAGAACCTCTTAGTATACGGAAAAGAGTATGGTAATGTTTTTATAGGAGTCCAGCCCACATTTGGTTATGAGGGTGATCCTATGCGATTACTTTTCTCCAAATCAGCTAGCCCTCATCATGGATTTGCAGCTTATTACTCCTTTGTTGAGAAAATTTTCAAAGCTGATGCAGTTCTTCATTTCGGTACTCACGGTTCACTTGAATTCATGCCTGGAAAGCAGGTGGGAATGAGTGATGTATGTTACCCTGATAGTCTAATAGGGAATATTCCCAATGTATATTACTATGCTGCTAATAACCCATCAGAAGCTACTATCGCAAAGCGACGGAGCTATGCCAATACCATTAGCTATTTGACCCCTCCTGCTGAAAATGCTGGGCTTTACAAGGGCCTCAAGCAGTTAAGTGAGCTCATCTCTTCATACCAATCACTCAAGGACACAGGCCGTGGGCCACAGATTGTGAGCTCCATTATAAGTACAGCTAAACAATGCAATCTTGACAAAGATGTGGAGCTTCCAGATGAGGGGGCGGAAATCCCAGCAAAAGAAAGAGATCTTGTGGTTGGAAGAGTATACTCCAAAATCATGGAGATTGAGTCCCGTCTCTTGCCTTGTGGACTCCATGTGATTGGTGAGCCTCCATCTGCCTTGGAAGCTGTTGCAACACTGGTCAACATTGCTGCCCTGGACCGTCCCGAAGATGAAATTTCATCTCTCCCTTCTGTACTAGCCGAGACTGTTGGAAGAGGCATCGAGGACATCTATAGAGGGAGTGACAAGGGGATATTAAAGGATGTGGAGCTTCTTCGGCAAATAACTGAAGCATCACGTGGAGCTATTACTGCCTTTGTCAAACAAACAACTAATAATAACGGTCAAGTCGTCGATGTTTCTAATAAGCTGAGCTCTATCTTTGGATTTGGTATTAATGAGCCATGGATTCAATATTTGTCAAACACAAAATTTTACCGGGCAGATAGAGCCAAGCTAAGAACATTGTTTGAATTCCTTGGGGAATGTTTAAAGCTTATTGTAGCTGACAATGAGCTGGGAAGTTTGAAACAAGCTCTAGAGGGAAAATATGTGGAGCCGGGTCCTGGTGGTGATCCTATTAGGAACCCAAAAGTTTTGCCAACAGGAAAGAATATTCATGCACTGGATCCACAATCTATTCCCACCACAGCAGCAATGCAGAGTGCGAAAGTTGTGGTGGATAGGTTGATTGAGAGACAGAAGGTGGACAATGGGGGAAAGTATCCTGAAACAGTTGCACTTGTGTTGTGGGGAACTGATAATATTAAAACTTATGGTGAATCACTTGCCCAGGTTTTATGGATGATAGGGGCAAGGCCTGTGGCTGACACATTTGGAAGAGTCAACCGAGTAGAGCCAGTTAGTCTTGATGAGCTTGGAAGGCCCAGGATTGATGTTGTTGTTAATTGCTCTGGAGTTTTCAGAGACCTCTTCATAAATCAGGTAAATATGCTTTTGGACAACAAATGAAGATGCACAGCTGACAAGTTGGCTTGAAATGTTATGATTGTTCAGATGCTCTCTCTATTTTTTTCTTGAACTGTTTTTTGGTTATCCTCTTTCTGAGAAATTATTCTGTTACAGATGAACCTCCTTGACCGGGCAGTGAAGATGGTTGCTGAACTTGATGAACCAGCAGAACAGAATTATGTTAGGAAGCATGCACTAGAACAAGCTGAAGCCCTGGGTATCGATGTTCGTGAAGCAGCAACTCGGGTTTTCTCCAATGCCTCAGGCTCCTACTCCTCCAACATAAACCTTGCTGTTGAGAATTCCTCATGGAATGACGAGAAACAGCTACAAGACATGTATTTGAGCCGAAAGTCCTTTGCCTTCGACTGCGATGCCCCTGGTGCTGGCATGGCCGAGAAAAGGAAAGTGTTTGAGATGGCTTTAAGCACAGCGGACGCTACATTCCAAAACCTTGACTCCTCTGAAATCTCCCTCACTGATGTGAGCCACTACTTTGACTCTGACCCAACAAATTTGGTCCAGAACTTGAGGAAGGATGGAAAGAAACCCAGTGCATACGTTGCCGATACTACCACAGCTAACTCTCAGGTGAACATAGCCAAGCTATTACTATACTTCATGCACTGGATTAAGTCCTAAAACAAAAACATTGCAAGCTTTTTAGCTAACAGCCTGAAATTGTTAATGTGCAGGTGCGTACACTTGCTGAGACCGTGAGGCTTGATGCACGAACCAAATTGTTGAATCCCAAATGGTATGAAGGCATGATGTCCAGTGGTTACGAGGGTGTTCGTGAAATTGAGAAGCGGCTTACTAACACCGTTGGGTGGAGTGCAACTTCAGGCCAAGTTGATAACTGGGTGTATGAAGAAGCAAACACAACTTTTATCCAAGATGAGGATATGTTAAACAGGCTGATGAGTACCAATCCCAATTCATTCAGGAAGTTGGTGCAAACATTCCTGGAGGCCAATGGCCGCGGATACTGGGAAACTTCAGAGGAAAACATTGAGAAGTTGAGGCAATTGTATTCAGAAGTTGAAGACAAGATTGAAGGGATTGACAAGTGAACTTTAAATAAACTGTTGAGTAGATATTATCATGCACATTGTTGATTTACATGAGCTTTCTTTTTCTCACATTCACTGTAACTATTGGAGGCAAGTTCCCAAAACATGTGGAATGTGAATTTGTTCATATGAATGAGATATTATTTAATCTTTGCTGTTCATGCAGATGTCAGAAATTCAAATTTTGATCTCGCAGCTGTTGCATTTTCATCACGAATTTCATAAATCTTAAGCATCAGCATCATGCAAATCGTCTTAATTTAATGATATTACCATAGATGCGTATTATCAATTGAAAAATGAACTTAAAATCAATTAGAATTTAGAAGATCAATTGAGTCGATGCTTTTATCAAACTTTCAGTTTTTATTTATTTATCGGTTACAAGAGCTAACAAATACAAGCCAAAGCCACAGATAGAAACAACTTAATTTTTTATTTTTTTATATATTTTTTAAAAAGATTGCAATTACACTTTTTTCCTCCCATATTCTTGAGCCAATGATTCACAATAAAATAACGACATCAAAAAATCCATATATCTGACTCCACCTAATGGGATTTTTTTTTTGTTTAATTTGGTTATTCTTGAGCTAAAAAGAACACAGTTTCTCCCATTTTGTTGGATGGATTCTCCCATGAGAAATGAATCATACAAAGTAATTTACAAAACGAAAAAGTTACAGAAAAGCATCCAAACCCTCTACAAAAAAAACAAAAAAAAAAAATTTGAAAAAAGAAAAAATAAAGGGGAAAGAAAACAGAATTTTGTATTGGAGTTACAAGTGGCACATGTTTTTTTCTCCTTTCTATCCGGGGCTCTATTATGTATCAAAGGTGTTCTTATCTTCAAAATAGTTCCATCAGGAGAGGGTCACCTTCTGCCATTGTTCTTATCAGCTTTATGAAATCCTGTTCACTTGAAACATTCCATGGATGAACAGCAGGCGCTTCGGCAGAATAAAAGGTAGAAGAATTTGTAGGTGGTTTCCTCTTATAAATCATTGTGCTAAACACCGAGTCAAAATTCTGTGGCGAATCCATTGATACAAAGAACATGGGTGTGGCAACCTTGTAATGCAATTGCAGATTGCCCACCAGATTAACAAGATCAATAAAGTCAGCCACTAAGCGCTGAGGTACGTAGAATATCTCAGAACTACATACAATGAGGCTCTGGTCACTTCTGATAGTTTCTTTATAGTTGACTTGAAAGTGAACAGGCATTGTGCTAACAATTTCTTTTACCATCTCTGCTTGTTTTGAATACCAATCTGAGTTTCCATTGGTTGACACAGTAACCCATGACTTCGACACCTAGAATTTCATTAATTTTGTCAGAGAACGAGAAAGCAGTTACGTAATAACTATTTGCAAAAGTTTTGATCATCATTAGCATTAAATATTACAGCATAACAAGAGTTTTCAACTACTGGTTATCTCCAAGTGTTGATATGATATGTTTATCATTGCAATAGTTTAAAACTGCTGCTTCCTATTAAAAAATAAGAAGTGCAAGAGAATAGAAGCTATAAAGCAACAACAGTAAAACAGTGATGGGACCAAAAAGCCTAGCATTAAGACAAAGAATATACAAGTATGTGGGGAACAAAGCATCAAGAGGATAATTACAGATAATACCTTATCAGTAATCCAGAGCTTATTCTTATCTGCTTGCAGCAGATTCCAATAATTGAGAATAGTATCATCCTGAAGGAATAAGAAGCCTTCTGCACTAGTATATCGATTGAAGATCTTGGGCAAATGCCTGGAACGATGTACACATTGTAAATAGAATATGAGTGATGGTTTGTGTCACCTAACTCCGGTCAAAAATTGATATTATGTAGTCATGTTACAAAAGTGACAGTTATGATTTCACTATCAACCTTTCCATATTTATCAGCAAGATATGCTCAGATTTTGACAACAAAACCACTAAATGGTGCTTCTAAGGAACCTTAATTTGAAAGAAAGTAAGAACCCAAGTCAATACAAAAAAAAAAAAAAAAACCACATATTTGAACTAATATGTGTATGGGCATCCATAGAATTTATTGAGTAACCGCTCGCTAAACCAAAATAATCAGGATTAAGTTGACATGCAAGATACTTGAAGGAAATGAAATTTGTTTCATTTTCATTTCTTTCATTTCTTTCATTAATGTAGGAGAGTCATCATGGAAGTAAACCTTCAACAAAACTGAACTATGCTCAGCACTACGCTTTTCGGTTAAGAGACTTCCACATAACTAATCTTTTCTAATTGTTACAAAATCTATGGTGCTTCGATAAATTTTCCTCACAAACATACATGACCATGTTCCACATCTACATTTCTAGATGTTGGTACGTCTGACACCCCATGCTACCCCCTTTATATTTCCTTAAATCATTAAACAATATCATCCTGAAATTGTAATGTTCTTCATAACACTGAAGCCAATATATCTAAACCTTATTTTAATAAACTTCAACAGTCGAATGACAATAATAGAATTAACAGCCACAATATAACATTCAAGCTTCACATTCTACGGACCATGCCACTAGGTTTTAGAATCACCACGTATCCATGTACTTTGCTATTTTATTCTCCAGCTTGAAGCCTATAGCATGGCTCAAGCCAACCAATACTGCACTTATAATGCAATAGAGCCACTGCTTGGGACAGCCTATTTGGTGATAGACGTCACCTTTAATCAGGATAGATCCTCCATAGCTCTCACTGGTGGCTCTTTGAGGCCACCAAGCGAAGCCAGAGGAAAACTAGAAATGAAGCAGCCAAGCAGGGGAATTACGAAAGCCGCACCGAAAAAAAAGAAGAATTTAAAGCCAAATGAGAACACTTTGCAAGTAGCTATAAGATCTATGCTGTTAGACTTTAACCTATACATCTCTAGTATGTTATATATATTTTATTTTCTACTAAAACCTTGGGCCATTAGTTCGTTAAGCAAGATTCTGAGGGCAAGTAGGGAAAAAGTTTCACAATTAGGGAGTTCTATGCAAGAGGATCATTTGGCATCAATTATTGCACATATCAGTTGACAGTTATGTAACTCTTCTGTATAAGAAACAACCAATTTTTCACAAGCAGACAACGAAATTTTCACATAATTTGTCCATGGACCTGGTTCAATTTTCCTAGAGTTGCAATGAAGAATAAAACCCCTAAATCTATCTAAATTTTCATATGGCACTTCATCAGCAATACAATTTTGCAATAATCATTCAATCTTCCAAATGAAGAAAAAAATTCAAAAATTTTTTTTAAAAAGAAACTTAATACATACTTGTAAATCAAAAATAAAAACATAAGCATAAGCAAATTATACATACTTGTATACTTGCTCTAGCTGGCCTGCTTCAACAGCAAGATCTGCATTATTCTGATCTGACAAAATAATCACTGTTTTGAAGATCCTTCCATAAAGAAGTCTCCATTCCAAAGCAGTACGCTCCACAGGTCCACTGCAGAACATAATGAGCACAACATTCCCAAAATTATTTCTCCACCGAATCAAATTCCCAATTTCATTACTCACAGTCCCAGTTTCCTCAACCCCAAGATGAACAGATGGCAACTTACGAGGGACATACTCCTTCCTGTCCCCATGACCAATATTCGCCCTAGGCCGATCCAATTCCAGAGACATAAGCCTAGGCTGCTGGTACCCAACAGCAATTAAGTCCTGAAGCCAAGCAGCAGTGAACTTCACATCCCTTTCAGCCCAAAATCCTTCCTCTGCCATAGAGTGACTCAACTCTAAAACCTTCTCAAAGAACCTATGTTTGTTCGACCTCCACAAAACCAAGAACTTAATCAACCGACCCACATTCACATGAAGATCTTTCTCCTCTGAAAACGGATATGCCTCAATTTTATCATATCTATGAACTGTAGGTGGATAAACAACAACATAACCACCAATCTCCCACAAAAGCCTCTGTCCCCAATAACCCCTCAACACATCTGATGCCATTGTACTGACTGAAACTGGAAGCATCAGTGCCCAAAATGCCGAGGACTGGTAAATCGTATTAAACGAATTCACCGGCACCATCATACCTTGTGGCAACGCAACTTTCAGGGCACGGTCATCAAACCGAATATCAAATGCTTCCACACTGGGTTTCCTAGTAAAATAAAAAACTGAATCAACATCTGGCAACCCGTTTGAAATCCTTGTTGTATAAACTGTTTTCCACCAAAAACCTCAGTATAGAACTTCTCATGACCAATCTCACCCACATTTTCCAATGGCAAGCCCCTAGGCCAAACAGACCGTTGCCCAAAATGCACATAAGGATTAACAACAGTCCTATTAGGATTCTCATGACTATATTGCAATATAGTTTCTTGCCTAGCTCCTTCACCTACTAATTCTACATCAAAATGTTTACCTAAATCATCACCAATAACATCACCTCTATCATCAGCATCAAAGATCGTTTTAGCACCATGTTGTATAGCAAACAAATACCCACAAGTTTTTCTAACATAAGAATCATAAGGCAAGAAATCCAGCACACGGAAACCTAAATTCGCTTGCATATCTAAAGACAAAAAAATTGCACCTTTCAAGCTCCAATCTATGGGAGTCCTCGAATTCCCAATTGCAAGCAATTGCCATCCCTTGATCTTGACCAACTTTTTCAACGAATCAGTTGGGTATCTGTCAACAGAAACAACAATCCATTTATCTGATCGAAACCTACTGTAAATAGAGGATTTATCAGTAATGGGTGGAATTGAATTCCAGTTAATAGCAGGCAATGGGATGGCATTTGGGGAGTGTTCTTTAGACTGAGATTGAAGGAGATTGGCAGTGTCAGTGAAATTACGAAGGAAGGAGAGAGCAGCAATGGTGACGATCAAGAGGAGGACAGTGATGATTTTGAACAAATTATCACATACCCATGTGGAAAAATCAAGAGATTTTGACTCAGAGAAGCGATGGTGAGAAGTTCTGATCTGGGATTTTGGAGATTTAGGAAGTGCGTTACGCTCTTGGACCAACATTGAAGCTTTTAATAACTTGAAAGCAAAATTAAAAAAAAAAAAGAAGAGACATGCACTATGAGGTTGACTGAATGAACCTTGAAGGGAAGCTTTGCTGGTATTTTAGAGTTCAAAGTAAATTGAGGGAAGAAGCATGTGGTTGCCGACAACAATGATTGGGGTACGAAACAAGAAGAAAGAGGGAGTTGGGGGTTTCTTCAGCTTCAATGTAATGTTCCAACTGCCACTAGTTTGGTGGGGTTGTCACTGGGTCACTGTCTCTCTTTTGTTTCTTTTTTTTTCATACAAAAATGATATTGGTATAAAAGAAAGGACACTAGAGCATATTTTTAAATTACAAAAAAATTAATATTTTACTATTAAATTTTATCATTTTTTTAATCTCATTTTATATAATTATTTATCAGTACTCATTTTCATATATTTGTATATGTTTTTAATATTAAATTTGGAAAAGTATCGTTTTTGGTAATCCCAAAGATTGTTTTTTTAAAAAAAAAAAAATTTAATAATCAATTTAATTCTCTTTAAAAATGAGTAAACACACTCGCTTTTAACAAAATTATTCTCTTTTTCTGGCATTTCATAGCAGCAGCCTGCAGCTCTGCCGCCACGGAACAGGCTGCCATGGTTCCACGGTAGCACCTGCAATAATTTGGGCAATAAATATATATATATATATATTTTATATGTTTGTAGCATCCACACCATGGGCTAGCCCATACACCCACTGCACGAGTGGAATACTACTTAGTCAAGTAGAAGGGCCAACTTGAGAGCGAGGTAAACTGGGAACGAGCTGAAACTTACGATTCGATCATCCAAAAATGGAAAAAATCTCTGGGGCATCCCGACCCTGCATTCCACAGTCGTAGGTACTTAGCAATCCCAAACTTTCTTTTTTCTTCCCGCTTCTTTTACCTGCCAGCCTACGGTACGGCACCTGATAAAAGTTCGGGTGATCCAGGAATTAACCTATGGTTTTTTCAAGAAAGTCAGTGAGTGCTTACTCAAAACGCAGACTCGGAATAGAATTATGCTGCTTGCTGGTGTCCCTTCAGGTCAGGAACTTCTGCAATATGCAGCTACCCTCATGAAACTAAATAACACTACTCTCATCCCTTTCCCGAGGTAAGCTACTATATGTATTCGTGCTTCTTCAGTCGATCTAAAAAAAGATATTCTTGAGAGTCAATAAAGGATGCATTTCATGAGGTAGGTGTACCACTTTCAGAATCTGTAGCTTTCGGTTCCGTTCCGATCTACCTTTTTCCGTTCCGATGGTGTGAGAAGAGTCAAAGAAGCTAAGCGCGAACATATGCAAATTGTTAATTTATCGATGAAACTTTTGATTTATTTGTGAATTATCTTTGCATATAGTGTTAATGTATTTTGTATTTGTATGTTTTTTTTTTAATTTTTTTTTTAAAAATGAGCCGGATAAAGCCCGGGCCCGGCCCAGAAGACGCCCGAGCCGGGCTTTTTCGGGTCCCGGGCTTTTACCCATTGCCACCCTTAGTTGCAAGCTAAGGATGATAATTTGGGTTATGATTCGTTTATTCGTTCGATTCGGTTCACTTTAAAGCGAATATGGTTTGGAAAAAAAGGATCTGTTTAATAAATGAGTCAATTCGATTCGATTCGTTTATCAAACGAATCGAATACGAATTTAAGCTCATTAATTCGTTTATTCGTTTAGAATTTATTTTATTATTTTCTTTTACTAATTATTGTTATTTTTCAATTAAGTTAATTACCATAGGAAAAAAATATTGATGATATTTGGTGAGATATTTTTAGTAAATATATAAATTACATATTTCATATGTATATATTTATGAAGAATTAATGTAAATAAATTATGGTAAATTATGTTATTGAATAATATCATGACTAAACGAATATTCGTATTCAATTCGTTTAATAAACGAATCGAATACGAGTTCTGATATTATGATTCGTTTAATGAACGAATCGAATACGAATTCTGATTAGGATTCGTTTAATGAACGAATTGAATACGAACTCATCACATTTTGATTCGATTCATTTAAGATTCTGACACACTCACAAAGTGGTTTTTTACTCACAAGTATAAGAGTATCGAAGTAATAAAATAACCCAATAAGTCCGAGGTCGATCTAGAGGGAATATATTTAATAAGATAAAATAATAATTCGAGTAAAAGAAAAAGAGTGAATTGTTTGAAGTGATTGAAAATTTTAAATTAGACTGTAAAAATAAAATAAAATGTTGGGGTTAGGAGATCCATTTTTAATACTTCAAATTTAGAAATCTTACTTTTTATAATATATAAATTATCATTATTATCCAGTTAATTTATTTCAAGAATTAATTATGGCAAAACATATAAAGCCAGCTATAAAGGCGGTGATAACATTTATCAATAACAAGTCCAGTCAGGTACTCAATTATGCCAAATAAATAAAATCATTCATATAGACGGTAACAAAGTTTGTCAATAATTGATCCAGATTTAAATTGAATATTAATCATTAAATTATAATTTATATATTATCATATAAATAAGATTAATATATATTTTTATATTAAAATATTCACCATTTACCCCGATAAAATGAAATTAGCTACTCACGATTTGAATAAAAACACCCATAATTTTATTACTGAAAGAAAAGGAAATTACAAGAAAGCTTTAAAAATTAAAACACTCAAGAACTGAAATTCCACAAATTTTTAGAGAAAACTAGGAACTCCGGGCTGAGGAAACTAAGGTGCTGAGCACCTTTATTTATAGAGGTGATTGCACCTCATTTGCTTGCAAATTGCAAGCACAGCTTGAAATTTGCATTTGGTAATTGTTTTCCATCGAAAAGTGGAAAGCAATTGATAATTTTTTTTTATTAATATATTATAATAATATTATATATATATATATATAATCTTGTTGGGACCTCCAGTATAATATATAAAAAAAATATATATATATAAAATCTTGGTGGGTCCTTCAAAATATATTATATAAATATATATAATAATAATAATAATAATAATAATAATAATAATAATAATAATAATAATAATAATAATAATAATAATAATAATAATAATAAATATATTTGTGGGTAAATACATCATAAGCTCAATTTATCGTCAATCTAAACACTGTGAATATTTTCCAAGTCCGATTTGAATCTAGCTGTCATGCTCTTTTTGGGTTTTCTGGGTCCTGGAATTCAGATCTCATATCCAATTATCCGGTTGTGCATCTGAAGTAGTATTTTACCTACAGAATAAATAAAAATCATAATAAAACCTAATTATTTAACAAATGTACTAAATTAAGGGGATTAATGAAATTATAAGTGTAAAATGATTAGTTTCTTTTGTATTAAGTGTACATTAGGGATGTCCTGCTACTCTTTCTAAAATTTGGTCAAGAAATGGTAAAGGAAAATGATATTTTCTAGTAGCGTCATTTAGTTTTCTATATTTAATGCGCATACGCCAACTAGATGAGATTCGAGTTGAAATTGATTATCCTTTATCATTCTTTACGACTGTTATTCCAGACTTTTTAGGCACAACTTGTGTAGGACTTACCTATTTATTATTAGAGATAGGGTAGATAATGCCTACATCAAGAAGTTTAAGGACTTTTACATGTACCACTTCTTTCATGTGAGGGTTCAATATTCTTTGGAGTGGACAATATGTCCCAGCATAATCTTATAAATGTATTCTGTATGTGCAGATCAAATGATAATGTATTTTATGTCTTTTAAAGTCCTTCCAATTGCCAGTTTATGTTCTCTCAACACATTCAACAACTTACATTCTTGATTGCTTGTAAGGGAATAAGAAATTAACACATGGTAAGTTTGTTCATTCCAAGAAATGCAAACTTCAATCATTTTGGCAAAGTCTTTAATTCCAATTTGGGTGTTCTCTCATGTTTTTTTTTCCAGTGTTTCCAGTTCCTCAAAATTTTATTTCTCTCCATCGCCTTGCAATACATGTCTAGAATCAAGTAAAAAATCATTAGGAATATCCGAATATAATTGCGTACTTGATTCAAGAAAATTAGCAGTATAAATTTCCATTGGATCACATAAACTCCCACAATATGTTCCTCTAAAATTGGTTCAATTAGTTCCATGCTCTCTTTTTCACTGTCCTCATCATATAGTTGTTTGCACATGTTAAAAACTGTTAGGGTTGGTGCTCGGAGTGCCAATCCGGATCGTATTCATGTCCGATTCATGAATAAGAACAATTCATTTTTTTTTTCCATAATATTACTTATTTATGGTAGTACTTTTTACTTTTATATACATATTCGATCTAATTACGATTAGATTGAAACTAAATAGGATTTAGTGATATGTATATATTAGACAAAGACCCGATAATATATAATATAGTGCACAGTTACAAAGTAATTTGTAATTGACATTGGGAAGTGTCATTACTAGAAGTATATTATCAAATAAAGCTCATGGTCAAGATTTACTAACACGGGTCGGTTAGTAAAATCCATTGAGACCAGTACATTTCGTATATCGAGACTTGATTTGATGGTTTATCCCAATGAACCATGAGTCTGGGGAGACTCGTATAGACGTGTAGGTGTTTATATTGGATAAACACTGAATAACTCACTGAAGATTTCCTAATAGATGGTACATCAATGTCAATAAGAATATTCTCGGGTCAAGTGAGCATGATGGTCATTCGACTTGAGATACCACTGTGGATGTATGAGGTATCCTCCACACTTTGATGGCAGTCACATCACCGATCTATTTAGATCAGACATCCGTCTATTCGTTGGGTGTGGACTGATCCTCAGGATATCATGTGCGTATCAAGATAGAATCTGTCAGTTCTGTGTACAGAGCATAGGTATTCAATATGGAATTAGCAATCTGTTAAATCCATGTGCCTGTGGTACACTGTAAAAGTAAGTTCTAAGTGTTATTAAAAGATTACTAATAGAATCGTCGACGAGATTATACCTATAGAGATTTGACATTTTTATCTATATCTCTGGAATAATCCGAATACATGTGACAAAGATATTATACGTATGCGATGACCTCGACCTGTATGATTTAGCGAGTTTATCCGTGGTCATCATAATTTACGGGTTGGTAGTTATGGACACGAAATAAGATTTCGTGACGGATATGCTTGAATCTAGAGAGTCTCACTAATGAAATGTACTCGTAGAGCACTAGGGCAACTATTATAAATAATATTGATTATTTATAAATCGGTTAACGGTTAAACGAAAAGATACATGCATAAGGGGTGATTCGGTCATTTTCAAATTAATGTGTATTTGGTTAAATACTTGATTTTATTAAATACACATTAATTTTTGGTCAAATAAAATATTTGACACATGTTCCAAATATATGTATTATCTTTATCATTATTAAGTCTATATATGGCTTAGTGTTATTGGTACACATGTATATTTACTTTAAGGAATTAAAGTTTAAATTAAATTTGGCTTCTTTTAATTTGGATTAAAAATTACAAAATTCAATTTACCTTTTTGCCCTTGTGTATTCAGCCAACCCTAGGTATTTAAGGTTTTCTTTTTCATTTGCTTCAAAATTCTAAGCTTTCAAAACAAAAAAACATAAGAGACATGAGATGAAAAGAAAAGAAACCAAGAAAAAAATGAAGAAAACTTGTAAATTAGTAAGTAATTTCAACTTTTCTTTAGAAGAAAAAATATTTATTTTGTTCTTGGCTATAACATATGTTGTTCTCCTGTTTCTCTACTATCTTTTGTTTGTGTTATGAAGTTTGGAAGCGTGAATGAAAGATGTATGCATGTATATAAACAAAGTTTGCTTATTAATGGTTAATAAACACACTTTTGGTCATTAGATGACTTGGTGTTGTTGGACAAATATGACCCATATCATCACTATTTGTAAAAAACATTGTGTTTTTGTACAAATTATCTATGTGACAAAAGGAAATTGCTATTTTATCATTATTGTAATTAGATTACTTGGATATATATTAATGATAAAAGTCCATATGGTTAAATCAGATTAATAAGATATGAGACAGTATTAATCCACGAACGGTTTAATCATTAAATATCCATAGTCGAAGTATTATCGAGACTGGACATTGATAATGCAGAATAGACTAGTATTACACTTGTGCATGTTATGGAAGCTTAATGACATAGTTCTCTTATATTTAGGTATTGGATACTTATGCAAGTGTAATAAGATGTTCTGTTAGCCGTTGGACCGGGAACAGTTCGCTCTGGATAGACCCACTCAGAATCTCATTGGTAGTATGACTATGTGTCTATGGGAATCCGAATCAGGGTAGGTGTATGTGATCTTTAACCTGAGACTTACGTCGCTATTACTTGCGACAATCAGTTTACTTTAGTATTGGTCGTCTGGAGCTTTAAAAGGTTCTGTGTAAGCCTGTATTGAGTTTACTGAGAATCATAGTGTATTGGATGTGATGTCAAGATGGGAGTATCACTTCAGTCAAATGAAGATGATGGTCACACGGGATACAAAACTAATACTCTTAAAAGCTGCAGCTATCGGGATAGTATGACTAGGTCATGACTTCCCGATTACAGAGATTAGTTACTCGAGATCCGATATATGCTTCATATGGGGAAGACACAGAGCCAGCCTTAGGCCTAGCATGTGACATCCGATAATGGATCGTATTACGCATTACATTATATTAGTATTACTACGACTGATACATATGATATTCTTCGGCGAATATTTCTGGAGAATTGGGTAGGCACGGTGCTTTACTAGAAGCCAACCATGTCTTGTAAATCGGTGAGAACGTGGTACGAGGTACGCACGTGTTCGGATAGTCCGATAACCGTATTTACTGCCAACATATCCAAGAATCTCTTGGGTCACTTCCCAAAGATTCACCAATGACATTTGACTCATATAGAATTAATCTGGGATTAATTATGAGAGAGAAAATTGATCTGGGATTAATTATGGTAAGAGTTAATCTGGGATTAACTTTGCATTGAAGAGAGAACGCGATTAATTTAGAATTAATCGATAAAATAAATTTAATAGTTAAATTGAATTTTTCTATTTAATTTATTTATTTGGGGCTAAAATAATATTTCGGATATATTAATTGAAATTGGATTTCAATACGAAATTAAAATTGGATTTTAATTCAGGCGAACGAATTAATTTAGAATTAATTCGAAAGTGACTATCATAATAATTTTGCGAGGCATAATTATTTATTTAAATTGGATTTAATTATGGCGCGACGGAAAATTCGTTTAATTCGGAATTAAACGAACCCGATAAAATTGCCCAAGTCAAGTTGTGTGTTGATGAAGCCAACTCAAATTTTGAATTTAAAATCTGGTGGGACCACATGACTTACATCAAAGGTCAAACTTTGATGGAAGTAGTTGGCTTTATTTATTAAGCATTTACAACACACAACAACCAAGTTTTGGAAACAACTATTCACTCTCTCTTTCTTTCTCACATTGCTGAAACTTCTCTCTTTTTCTTGGGAAATTTTTCTTCAAAATTTCAACTAAGCTAGCACTTGGAGGGTCAAATGTGGTGATATGGAAACTCACCCAATGAATTAACAACTCAATAATAAGCTTGGAGCTTCATCCAAAGAAGGAAATTTTCGAAATTTCTCCATAAATCAATGTAAGTGATTCCGCCACTTTTCTTGATTTTTCACACAACGAATCATATTTAGGATCTTGTGGCATGTCTTAGAGACTAACAATGGTATATAGAGCCTTGCTAAATATGATTTTGAAAACCAGGGTTTATAAACTTTAATTAGGAATTTTTTCTTGGAGCATGAAAATTCAAAATGAGTTGTTGGTTGATGTTAGATGATGATAACTTGGAGTTGTGCATTGTTGGATTGTTGAAAAATTGATTGGATCAAATTTCCCCATTTCCTTATGTTGGCCGAATATTACCCTAGAATAGCCCATGTTGATTTTTTAATTTTTGACACTTGGATGTGTTAATGGCATGAAATATATGTTGAATATTGATTTAATTGGATTGAAATCAAATTGGATGTTAATTTCTTGTCATTGCCGTGAGAAGCATGTTGTTGGAGACTTGATTTTGCTTCAATTTGTGTTGGAATGAATTGGAATGATAATCATGATTAATTAGATTAATTAATATTTTGGAAATATTAGATTAATTAATTAGTTATGTTAATTACACTTAAATTGGATTAATGTAATATTTGGAATATTGTATTAATGTAAATTAGTCCCTAAAATACTAATTGGGCTAATTTGGTTATATTTGGATTAATGGGTTTGGTTGGGCCAAGTTTAGTTGTGGATAATTGGGTTGGATCCAATTAGGCCTAAACTATTTACATAAAAGTCCAAAATATGACTTTTATGCCTTTAATAATCTAATTGGGCCTAATGGGCCAAAATTAATTTATGACATAGGGTGATTCCTAAATGGGCTAAGGCATTATGGGCTTGATCCATAATGGCCAAAAGTCCATGCCTAAAGAATTAATTAAAGCCCATTGGACCTAATAGAATTGGCATTGGATACTAAATGGGCCTTTGAGACCATTTGGATTGGATTTGGAATCCAAGTCTAAAAAGGCATTATTATAATATAATAAGTGTAATTGTTTAATTTGGAATTAAACTTGAATTAGTATTGAATACAATTTAAATTGGATTTAATATTGCAGTTCGATATAATTCAAGAATACTTACTTTGAGTATTTATTCTTAAACGAGTTGGACTCGCGCAAATCAAATCGTTGTATGAACATTGGATGGTCATTAATTGAAGAATTAATTAATTGGATTACATTGATTGACAACATGCCATGTGTGAATGCTTGGATGTATTTGTTTGAATAATGTATATTAGATGGATATTAGATGGGTGGGGGTAATTTTGGAAATTGTTGTAAATATTGTATTTATTTGAAATTGGACCTGCGTGTCCAGCCTACCACCTCTTATTCTCATTGTATTTCTCTTCTCACAAATTCCCCTCAATGTAAATGAGGTTTCTTATAGTGTTATGTAATTGGGTATATAGAAGAATGTAAAGTGCTAGCGGGAGAGAGGAAAAGAAAAGAGAGAGATTTGTTCTAGGAAAAAAATGTATATATCCATCCGCATATCATTATTATATTTATCGCGCCTTATTGTGCTTTTAGAATACATGTTTAAGGGTGTATGATGAGACCTAATCAAAGGAATAAATTGGTTGCCAATTTATGAAAACGCCCTCGCATTTAATATTAAGTGTTTCCTTCCATTGAGTGGTTCTCTCTCAAGATCCAAGATTGGCTTTGATTTGTTGGCCAAAGTCAAGATCATTGTCTATCGCAGATGTGTTTGAACCATGAAAGCTTTGTTAATATCACATGTCTTAGGCAGTTGTGACTTGTTGGCCAAAGTCAAGGTCACTCTTGTTCATCGACGTGGATTACAAAGCTTTCCCACTATCAATGGGTCGAGCTTAACTGGAATCATTAAGCTTTTTGAGCCAAAGCCAAGGCTTAATTGATTCAAAGGAAACAAGTTAGGAAATATATTAGATATATGTTTCGGACTTGGATGTCCACCTACCGGATCTAGGAATTGGATGAGATCCAATTGATCTTAGAGATCTACCTAGTTAAATTTTATACAGCTTGTTGGCCAAAGTCAAGGTTGTGTATTATTTAACGGGATCCTAGCCCACTAGGAAACTAGGTTTCCCAAGTACTCAATGGAGGGTTAAAGGCTCGCCGAAAATTAGTGGGAGGCTAGTATTAAATTTGCAATTTCGTTTAATACTCGCTAATATGCGCACTTTATTATTATTATTATTTGTCGTTATGATATATATTGGTTGGACTAATATTATTCATTTATTGTTTTCTTTAAACAGTTAGACTGTACTCAATAATACTCCATTTGTAGTTGGTTATATAGTTGGACTATAGTAACCATTGCATTTGAATGTACCCGAAATATTTGATTGGATAGTTGGACTATAGCAATCAAAATGGCTGGAAAGATAAGCGTTAGGGACATAATCATGGGTGAGAATGTCTTTAATGGCACAAATTTTCCAGACTGGGAAATGAACCTCATGATAGTCCTGAGAGCTGAGAAGTTGCTCTATATAATAGAGAGGCCTCTCGGGCCTGATCCCGGACTTGAGCGGCCAGTAGAGCATGAGCTTTGGAAGACTTATCGTGATGATAACTTTACTGCTCAATCCGTTATGCTTGCTGCAATGACTCCTCAGTTTCGTCGTCAGAACAATGGATTGGATCCTTATGCGATGATGTTGAAGTTGAAGGATCTTCATAGATCTAATCTTAGATCTCAGAAGTATGATTTGCAGAAGAAGCTCTTTCGATCTTGTATGTCAGAGGGTACATCTGTCGAACACTACGTGTCACAGATGATTCCTGACATCGAACAGCTGGGACAGTTGTGCATTACCTTCGAGGCCGAGACTTCCATAGATTTGATCTTACAGTCTTTGCCCGACTACTGGGGTGGGTTCATCATGAACTATAATATGATAAACCAAGAGAAAAATCTTGGAGAGTTAATGGCTATGCTGAAAGAGGCAGAGCCAGAGCTTCTGAAAGGCAAGAAGCGCGAGGCGCATCTTACTTCGACATCCAAGAAGGCCAAGGCTTGGCCGAAGACTTATGGGGGTGTGAAGAAGGGCAAGACTCAATCATCACAGTCTACTGGGAAGACAAATGACATATCCCAAGACGTCTGTCTACACTGTGGCAAACGGGGTCACTGGAAATGTGACTGCCGTAAGTTCAAGGCGGACTTGAAGGAAGCGAAAGTGGGCAATGCTCCGGCTTCAGGTATGTTTATTATTGAAATAAACATGTCTACTACTAGTTTCAAAAATTGGATTTTTGATACTGGATGTGGTACTCACATATGTACTGATGTGCAGGATTTGCAGATTAGCAGGAGACTGGCTTCAAGAGAGATCGACCTGCGAGTCAGAAATGGGACGAGAGTCACCATTTTGGCCTTTGGCACCTATGTTTTGAATCTGCCCTCTGGGCATGTACATACATTAGGCGACTGTTATTTTATACCTAGTTTGACTAGAAGTAATATCTCTGTATCTAGTTTAACCCGATGCGGGTATACCTTTATATTCAGAAACACTGGGTGTTTTGTTTATAAAGATGATATTGAGATATGTACAGCAGATGTGAATAATGGTCTTTATATTTTGAATATAAACGAATCTCAAACATATAACATGACAAACAAAAAGCTCAAATTGAGTAAAACAGATGAGACTTATTTGTGGCATTGTCGTCTGGGACACATTAATAAAACTCGTATATCCACACTTTCAAAGAATGGATACTTGGACGAATTTGATCCTAATTCATATGATGTCTGCGAATCTTATTTGTTAGGCAAAATGCCTAAAACACATTTTAGTGGTAAAGATGTACGTGCCACCGAGCTGTTAGCCATCGTTTATAGTGACGTATGCATGCTCATGTCTAGCCAGGCTAGAGGTGGATATGAATACTTCGTAACCTTTACGAATGATGCATCGCGTTATGGTTATGTGTATCTTATGAAACACAAGTCGAAAACTTTTGAGAAATTCAAAGAGTTTCGACATGAAGTAGAAAAATAGACTGGCAAAAGTATTAAAACATTACAGTCGGACCTTGGTGGAGAATACTTAAGCAATGAGTTTCAAGATTACTTGAAAGAATATGGTATTCTTTCACAATGGACTCCTCCCGGAATACCTCTATTGAACGGTGTGTCCGAACGGAGAAACCAAACTTTATTGGACATGGTAAGGTCAATGATGAGTCGCACAGAGCTACCAATTTCCTTATGGAGATACGCATTAAACAGTGCAATATTTATTTTGAATAAAATTCCGTCAAAGTCTGTTGAACAGACTCCATATGAGATATGGCAGGAAAGAAACCAGTTTTCTTATTCCTGAAGATTTGGGGATGCTGGACATATGTTAAAAGTTTGGATAGTACCAAACTAGAACCCAAATCGGATAAGTGCCTATTTGTAGGTTATCCTAAGGAAATGAAAGGATATTATTTATACAACCCACAAGAGAACAAAATATTTATTGCTCTTCATGCTGTTTTCCTAGAAAAGGAATTCATGAATGCAGTGGTAAGTGGGAGGAAAGTAGAACTCGATGAAAATCAGAGTGATATTGTTCCTGGCACCGACCCCCTCACGGAACACGAACAGTCCATCAGGGATGAGACTGTTCCACAATATTCTAATACACAAGAACCGCGTAAGTCGGAGAGAGTCAGAAAACAACTTGAGTGGTATGGGTTTCTGATCTCACCTCATGTAGACATTAATCTTATTGAGGATGATGAACCGGCTACGTATGAGGAAGTGATATAAGGTATCGACTCCGCTTTATGGCAAGAAACCATGAAGTCCGAAATAGATTCCATGTATACCAACCAAGTTTGGACACTGGTTGATGTACCAGAAGATATTAAGCCTATTGGTTGTAAATGAGTTTTCAAAAAAAAAAATAGACATGGTAGGCAACATACAAACGTACAAAGCTAGGCTTGTAGCTAAAGGGTATTGCAACAACATGTTGTCGATTATGATGAAACTTTTTCACCCGTTGCCATGATTAAATCCATTCGGATAATGCTTGATATTGCTACATATTTCGATTATGAAATATGGTAGATGGACGTCAAAACCGCTTTCCTTAACAGAAACCTTTTCGAGGATGTTTATATGCAACAACCTGATGGTTTTGTCATACTAAAACATGCAAACAAGATTTGCAAGTTAAACCGACCCATTTATGGATTAAAGCAAGCATCGCGTTCTTAGAACCATCGTTTTGATGAGATCATAAAAGAATATGATTTCATTTAAAACAAAGATGATTCTTGTGTATATAAAATGGTTAATGGGAGCGCACTGACATTCATTGTCCTATACGTTGATGATGTACTGCTTCTTGACAATGACATTCCCATGCTACAATCGGTGAAAGCTTGGCTTTCATTAAAATTCTCCATGAAAGACCTGGAGAGGCAGCCTTTATTCTAGGAATAAAGATCTACCATGATAGATCTAGAAAGCTGCTGGCACTCTCCCAAAGCTCGTACATTAACAAAATGTTGAAGAGATTCAACATGGATCAGTCCAATAGGGGGATACTTCCGGTGTCACATGATGTCTCTCTATCGAAGGATATGTGTCCTAAAACTCAAGATGAGAGAGATGCAATGATTCGGATCCCGTATGCTTCAGCAGTCGGATCGATCATGTACGCCATGATATGTACACGACGTGATGTCTCATATGCTTTAAGAATGTGCAGTCACTATCAGGCCGATCCATGTGATGGTCACTGGATTGCTGTAAAGAACATCCTTAAGTATCTTAGACGAACTAAAGATGTTTTCTTAGTCTATGGGGAATAAGAACTTGAGGTGACTGGGTTCAACGATGCAAGTTTCCAAACCGACAAAGACGACTGTAAGTCGCAATCAGGGTGCATATTTTATTTAAACAACGGAGCAGTGAGCTGGAAATCTTCCAAGCAAGAGACTGTTGTCGATTCAACAACAGAAGCGGAATATATTACTGCAGTTGAGGCAGCAAAAGAAGCAGTTTGGATCCATAAATTCCTAATTGGATTAGGAGTAGTTCCGTTAGCAGCTGAGCCCGTACCTTTATATTGTGACAATAATGGGGCTATCGCACAGGCTAAGGAACCACGGTCTCATCAACGATCCAAGCATGTACTTCGACGATTTCATATGATTTGTGAGATCATACATCATGGTGATGTGAAGATCGAGAAGATTGCATCAGATGATAACATTGTAGATCCGCTGACGAAGGCTGTATCTCAGTAAAAGTTTGAGCGACATGTACATAGTTCAGGTATTAGATACTTGAGTGATTGACTATAGGCCAAGTGGGAGATTGTTGGACAATTATGACCCATAGCATCACTATTTGTAAAGAACATTATGTTTTTGTACAAATTATCTATGTGACAAAATGAAATTACTATTTTATCATTATTGTAATTAGATTACTTGGATATATATTAATGATAAAAGTCCATATGGTTAAATCAGAATAATAAGATATTAGACAATATTAATCCACGACGGTTTAATCATTAAATAGCCATTCGAATCATTATCGAAACTGGATATTGATAATGCAGAATAGACTAGTATTACACTTGTGCACGTTATATTGAGCTTAACATCATAGTTCTCATAATATTTAGTTTAGATACTTATCAAGTGTAATAAGAGGTTCGTTGCCGTTGGACCGAGAACAGTTTTCGCTCTGGATAGACCCACTCGGAATCCCTTGGTATATGACTACGTGTCTATGGGAATCTGAATCAGGGTAGGTGTAATGTGATTTCCTTAATCTGAGACTTACTGTGGGAACACAGAAATCTGGGCGACGCATGCTGTCCCGGGCTCGCGGCCCGGTCGGGAGTACGGAGTAGCCACGGGGGACTAAACCGGAGAATAATGGAGTCGCCACCGGTGTGAACCGGAAAATGAGATTTAAGGCCGCACTCACCCCTCGCAAGGGAAGACCTCAAACATTGGGTTCGGAATGGTCCCTTACTTATGCCACTTGTAATGACAGGATTTATTGTAATTTAATCAGGCTTAAGTAACACTTATTCCAAGAGTATCATGCTTCTAAATTCACGGGCAAAATAAACTTATACATACATTTCACATATATCTCACATCTAAGAACACATGCCTGAAAATACCTCAAAGTAACAACGAACATACACACTTCATTCAGCATATCATATTCATGAAAAACACAAGCATACATAATAAAGCACAAGCATACATGTGAGCACTTTTCCAAGTGATACGTGGAATTGTATCCCAAGTACAGACCGCATTACCGTCCATTCGGAATCGGCTACGGAATTTATGTCTGGGTTTCCATCCGATATATCACAAGAAATAATACTCCAAAGTCATCATGGCATAGGTATATGAATCGTAACGTTAAATCAAGACTAAGGCAAATGACGCAACTAATGGAATAAACATGCTTTTCATTATTATGTGCACAAAGATAAGAATGACTATGTGTGGTTCCATAAAAAATCACCTAAGAAACAATTATACATGGCATGTGATGAATATGTCTCAGTTCAGTGTGTTCGCGTTCGTGTAGCGTTCGTAAACGCGTTCGAACGGTAAACAGAAGGTTCGCGTTCGTATGGCGTTTGATAACGCGTTCGAACGGAAATGAAACAGAATGCTCACGTTCGTATGGCGTTTGTTAACGCGTTCGAACGGAAATGAAACAGAATGCTCACGTTCGTATGGCGTTTGTTAACGCGTTCGAACAAAAATGAGACCTGATGCATGATAAGGCAAAATGCATGCGCGTTCGAGTTGCGTTCGTAAACGCGTTCGAACGGGAACAGACCTGATGCATGAAATGGGACGCAATACATAAACAACAAAATAAAGGGGCGCGGCGAAGTACTGCCGTAAAGGTGGCCTTTTGGGGCTCTTGGTCTCTCAAAGAGAGGACCTTTAGACCAACATACTAAGCCCATGCGCTCGACATCGCATCAACTACAAAATAAAGCCAATCATATCAAAACCAAGTGCCCGATTGAACATATCTTACATCCAATCCGAACACACATCAACCGGCGCGGCAAAGCATCGTGGTAAAGGGTTTTAACCCCTCCCCATAAGGGATCTTTCATTCCACTTACTAAGCCCATGCGCTTGATTGAACCATGCATAAAAAGATAAAGACAATAATATCAAACTAAGTATGCCCGATTGAACGTATCTTGCATCCAACCGAACACACATCAACCGGCGCGGCAAAGCATCGTGGTAAAGGGCTTAACCCCTCCCCATAGGGGATCTTTCATTCCACTTACTAAGCCCATGCGCTCGATTGAATCATGCATAAATAAACAACATACAGAATTCAAGTGACGAAAAATAAACAAAAGCAACACAAAACAAAAGAGGGTGCCGTTTACTCAAGCGGTACGTGGAGTTGTGTCCCGAGTACAGATCATATTACCGTCCATTCGGAATCGGCTATGAAATTTATGTCCGGGTTTCCATTCGATATACCGCGAGAGTTGACACGTCTCTCATTTCATTCCACATCCACAACATACTACATCTCATAATTCATGCATATTTATCTACTCAAGAGCCACAACATGCATTTGACAATCACACAAGCAATATTTAAGAAATAGTACAAAAGCGAATGTGAAAGATACCCTCAGGTCTAACCTTTTAGCCAACTTTCAGGCTTGCGTTTCACGGACGTCGGAAGGGTACAGCTCCTCAACTTCTCCGGTTCACTGGTTTAGCGTCCTAGCTCACTGCTTTGCTGTTTTGCTTGCGGTTCGAACTCCGTTCTGCTCCTGTTCGGCCTCTGTTTTGCTGCTCACTGCTCAGGCCACCTGTTTTGATGTTTCAATGAACTGTTCCAAGTTTGTGTGGGTTCTTAGTGCAGTTGTGTGTGATTATTTTTAAGATTATGAATGCAGTTTTTATGTTACTGTTTTTAAGGTTTTTAGGGACTGTTTTAAGAGGATTTGGGCTGCTGTTTTAAGGTGATTCAGGGGCTGTTTAGCGTGTTTTAGGGGGCTGGTTTGAGTGTTTATTAGGGTGTGTTCAGTGGTTGTAAGCTGTATGGGGGATGTTTTCTCGGTGAAGGAGGGGAGTGTTTTGATTCGGCTAAGGAGGGTTATTGCTTGTGGTGGGTCGGATTGAAGGTTTTGGTGTTCTGGATTCGGCTAAGGTGAGTTTGGTTTGTTTTGGATTCGGCTATGGTGGTTATTGGTTGCTTTGGATTCGGCTATGGAGGAGGATTGAGGCTCTAGTTGTCTTGGCTATGGAGGAGATGGTTAGGGCTCTTTGTTCTCTTTTTGTGTATATGTGAAGTGTTTTTTTTTGTCTTGGGCGTGTATTAGAGAGAGTGGAGAGATGGTTGGCTAGGTTAATGCATGTTTATATAGAAGAGAGCTAGGGTTTGCCCTTGTCTCACAAGGAAGAGATCTAGTTTCCAAATTAGGAGTCCTAAGGATGGTATACACAAGATTGAGGGGGGACAAAATATTTTAAATTAGGAAGTCAACTATTTTAAATTGGTAGATGTCTTATTAGATTAGGAAGTCAAATTATTTGGCTTTAATTGGTTAGGATTGATTTTAATTAGGTATATCTTCTTTTTAGTTTTAGTATATAATATATTCAATTATTTAATTAGGCATGATTTTAGTTTAAGTTTGGTAAATGTTTTATTTATTGGTAAATGGTTTAAATATTTTATTTATATTTTTAATGTTTAATGTTTAAATTAATATTTATTTATTTAATTTGGGATGTGTTTTATGGGCTTTGGGGAGCTAAATGGGCTGGGGTGTGAGGCTAGCAGCAAAACCAGAATTACCGACACCGTTCGAACGCTTCCTCGAACGTGACACGAACGCCCGCAATCTTTTTCCGTTCGAACGCATACACGAACGCAGCACGAACGAAAACAGTGAACCTTGTTTATTCTGAATTTCCCCTTCCGATATCCGTTTCCCGCGGCTTTCGTGACTCAAAAGGTAGTGCCTCCAAATGAGACTCATCATCGGGTTTCACATGCAAAAATGCAATGCCTACAGTCGCCCCCACTTTGATGGGGCTTGTGCAGTGTGTGACAGTGACAGTCCTATCAAAGTCTATGCAATGCATTTTTTTACTTACCTGGCTAGCTAGCTGTCTCGAGCTGAGCTGATACTGCAGTGGACCTCGATCCTGAGACGCATCTCGATACTGCTGATGATGTGGGCCTCGCCTGCAAAATGATGTGATGTGGAGCTTCGCTCCTCAGCCGATATGGGCTTCGCCCCCAAGCTGACATATGTGATGTGGAGCCTCGCTCCTCAGCCGATATGGGCTTCGCCCCCAAGCTGATATAATGTATGTGGAGCCTCGCTCCTCAGCCGATATGGGCTTCGCCCCCAAGCTGATTAATGTGATGTGAGCCTCGCTCCTCAGCCGATATGGGCTTCGCCCCCAAGCT
This sequence comes from Zanthoxylum bungeanum, assembly GCA_019454045.1. Classification (NCBI taxonomy): domain Eukaryota; kingdom Viridiplantae; phylum Streptophyta; class Magnoliopsida; order Sapindales; family Rutaceae; genus Zanthoxylum; species Zanthoxylum bungeanum. The sequence continues at coordinate 33,253 of SKCR01036159.1, forward strand.
GATATAATGTGGTGGAGCCTCGCTCCCCAGCCGATATGGGCTCGCCCCAAGCTGTACAATGTGGAGCCTCGCTCCTCAGCCGATATGGGCTTCGCCCAAAGCTGATATAATGTGATGTGGAGCCTCGCTCCTCAGCCGATATGGGCTTCGCCCCCAAGCTGATATGATGTGATGTGGAGCCTCGCTCCTCAGCCGATATGGGCCTCGCCCCCAAGCTGGTACAATGTGGAGCCTCGCTCCTCAGCCGATATGGGCTTCGCCCCCAAGCTGATATAATGTGATGTGGAGCCTCGCTCCTCAGCCGATATGGGCCTCGCCCCCAAGCTGATATGATGTGATGTGGACTTCGCCCCGAGACCCATACCCGGAACTTAACTTCATTGGGACCTCAATCTTCAGATTACTGCCCAGATCAAATACTGTGCTTTTACTATCTCTGATTGGCTTACTGCTCGCTCTTTTCCGTCTTCAACACCTGTTTACACAAAACAGAACAAACACAAAAATATGCAATATAGGTTACGTGTATGCATGTATGCAGGAGTTTTCTTATTCCGTTGGGTTAGGTCTTCCACTGGCGACCAAGTCTTCTCAAGCAAAGTACAACTTCAACCTGTCAACATTGATTGGTTCTGTGAATTCATTTCCCTCGAGGTCTGACAACTTCACTGCTCCATTTCCCATGACTTTCTGAACGATGTAAGGTCCTTCCCAGTTTGGCCTGAATTTCCCTCTCGGATCTGTCGTCGACGGCCTCGACTGCTTAAGTACCAAATCACCCTTTCTGATCTTTGTGGGACGTACTTTCTTGTTGAAGGCCCGGGCCAGTCTCTTCTGATACAACTGCATGTGATGTAAGGCTCTTATCCTTTTCTCGTCCAAAAGTGCTAACTGATCAAATCTCTGTGCGGCCCATTCTGACTCAGGTAACTCTGTCTCTGCTAATACCCTCATAGACTGTATTTCCATTTCCACCGGCAGTACCGCTTCCATCCCGTACACTAAAGAGTAAGGTGTTGCACCCGTTGCTGTTCTGACTGACGTTCTGTACCCCCACAAGGCATACGGTAGTCTCTCAGCCCAATCCCTGCAGTTCTCTGTCATCTTAGCCAGAATTGTCTTTACAGTCTTGTTGGCTGCCTCAACTGCCCCATTCGCTTGTGGCCTGTAAGGTGATGACTTATGATGGCCTATCCCGTACCTTTGTAGCATTGCCTTTGTCTCTCCTTGAAACTGTACCCCATTGTCCGTGACCACGTGGTGCGGCATACCATACCGACAAATGAGGTTCCGTGCTATGAACTTGGCCATCTGTTTTGCTGTAACGTTCCGGAACGACTCAGCTTCTACCCATTTTGAGAAGTAATCCACTGCTACTACTATGAAGCGATGCCCATTAGATGCATTCGGTCGAATTTCCCCGATCATGTCAATCCCCCATGCTGAGAACGGCCATGGCTCTGACAGCCCGTGCAACTCTGTATGTGGCAGATGACTCAGATTGCCATGTATCTGACAGTCGTGACAGTGCTTTACCATCCTTGCGCAGTCTGTCTCCATAGTCGACCAATAAAACCCATGTCTCACTATCTTGCGGGACAAGTTCAACCCATTCATGTGCGGACCACATACCCCGGCATGTACCTCTTCCATCACTTTCTGAGCTTCTTCTTTTCTCAAACATTTCAACTGAATGCCGTTTGCTTGCCTTTTGTACAGTTCCCCTTTTAAGATCACATACTGGGAAGCCAACTTCTGAATGGCTATTCTGTCTTTTCTGCCTGCCCCTTCCGGGAGTTCACCATATTCCAGATACCTCTGGATGTCATAATACCAAGGTTTACCATCGTCGACCTCAACTCCCAGAATTCTTTCTATCTCATAAACAGGTCTGCTCGCTGTTGTCAGTATCAACGGTCTCATCACTAACTTTTCTGGATTTTCCCAAGTTGCTGCAAGTGTAGCCAATGCATCTGCCATCTGATTCTCTTCTCTCGGTAAGTGCTGAAACTTACACTCGGGGATAACCTGTGCCAACTTTCTGAGGTGAAAAAGGTAAGGTTTCAACCGTTCTTCTTTCAATTCCCATTCTCCTCGCATCTGCTGGACTACCAACATAGAATCTCCGTAGACTTCCACACTCCCGGCCTTCAAGGCTATCAATGCTGTCAAACCAAAAGCACATGCTTCATACTCGGCCATGTTATTAGTCACTCTGAATGTCAACCTCTTGGCTAAAGGCAAAGTCTCCCCTTCGGGGGTCACTATCACGATTCCAATTCCAGCTCCCTTGTAATTCACTGCTCCGTCGAAATACATCTTCCATCTCTGAACTGTTATTGCTTGGATCTCTTCATCTGGAAATTCAAACTTATACTGATCCCCCTCAACAGGTTGCATTGCCAGAAACTCCGCTACTGCTCGCCCTTTGATCACTTTGGAGGTGAGATATTCAATGTCAAACTCTGTCAGCAATACCAACCATCTGCCCAACTTTCCCACTAGTGAAGGCACCGAATGAAGATACTTCAGAGGATTCTCCTTTGCCACTACCTGGATCTTGTATGACTGGAAGTAATGCCGCAATTTTCTGGAAGCCCATACCACTGCAAGACAGATCTTCTCAACTTCTTGATACCGAGCCTCATACGGGAGCATCTTCTTACTCAGATAATAGACTGCATGTTCTACCCCTGTCTCATCTGCCTGTACCATCATTGCCCCCAGTGCTTCTGATTCTATAGCCAAATACAATATCAAAGGTCTGCCCGGCCTCGGAGGTTTCAATACAGGAGGCTTTACCAAGTACTCTCTGATCTTGTCGAAGGCTGTCTGACACCGTTCATTCCATCTCACTGGCTGATCTTTTCTCAACAGTTTGAAGATAGGCTCACATACTGATGTCAACTTGGCGATGAACCGACTGATGTACTGAATCTTTCCCAAGAATGCTCTGACTTCTTTTTCTGTCTTCGGTGCAGGCATTTCTGTGATTGCCTTGATCTTCTCGGAGTCTACCTCTATTCCGCCCATTCCCACTGTGTGACCAAGCAATTTCCCTGATGTCACCCCAAACACACATTTCTTGGGATTTAGCCGCAGGTTATATCTGTCAACTCTCTGAAGGAACCTTTCCAGTGCTTCAATATGCCCAACTCTTGTCTCTGATTTCACCATCATGTCATCCACATACACCTCAATCTCTTTGTGCATTAAGTCGTGGAAAAGTGTGGTGGCCATCCGCTGATAGGTAGCCCCCGCATTCTTAAGCCCAAACGGCATAACCTTGTAACAATAAGTACCCCACTCGGTAACAAATGCAGTCTTGTGTTTATCTTCTCGCCATGAGAACCTGATTGTAACCTGAAAACCATCTGCAAATGAATACATAGCAGATAAAGCCGCACTATCAACCAGAACATCTATATGCGGCAAAGGAAAATCATCTTTCGGGCAAGCTTTGTTGAGATCTCTGTAGTCTACACACATTCTGACCTTCCATCTTTCTTCTTTCTTCGCACCGGCACTATATTAGCCAACCACTCGGGATATTTTACTACTTCCAGGAACCCCACATTATCTGTTTCTTAACTTCCTCTCTGACTTTCTCAGCCCATTCTGGTCGCATCCGTCGGAGTTTCTGTTTTACTGGCCTCATATTCGGATAAGTTGGTATCGTGTGTTGGGCAATGTTTCTGTCTACCCCAGGCATGTCCTCATAGGACCAAGCAAACACTTTGGCATATCTGACCAACACTTCTTCTAGTTTCTCCCTCTCTTCGGAGGTTACTTCACTTGCAATCAGAATTTCCTTGGGGTTCTCAAGTGTACCCAAGTTAAATGCAGTAGTTCTGGCTGAACTGATATCAAATATGCTTGATTCGTGCAGAGCAAATGGAAATGACTCAGGCAAGTAAGCAAAAGAAATGTCTTTATTATTGGATAATGCGGAAGTACATTCAAACAAATCAGGAAGGTAAATGTCTTCATCATCTATAGACACTTCTTCCTCTGCAATCAGATCTTCCTCAGGCTTTTCGTCCTCTCCCAGAGTCAGGCTTTCCAACTTCATCAATTCTTCTTCCCAATTCTCTGCTTCCACAGCTTCTTTAACCAGCGGTTTCTCACCCAACAAATCCTGGAAGATCTCAAATCCCGGTACCACAATTCCATTAACTTCCACAGGTTCAGGCTCCCCTTGATATCCTGAAGCTTTCACAAAACATTCCATCAGTTTCAGGCCCTTTTTCTTGACCTTTGGTTTTTCTTCATCAGACTTATACCCCAAACCTTTCCGAGTGGTCTGTCCTCTGAAATCTGGCAATTTTGAACCTTCACCCGGTTCAAACTTCATTTTCTCCATAATCCTAGCCACCCTAGGATCCACCCATTCCTCAAAAGTAGCTGACACCTGAAACCTTGTGAAAGGTTGTATCTCCAAGGCAGCCACGGCATTATCTACCTCAGCCCGGATAGTAACAACTTCTCCCTCATACGGGAACTTGATCATCTGATGCAAAGTGGAAGGCACGCCCCCAAGTTTGTGAAACCAAGGCCTTCCCAACAATAAGGCAAAAGTGGCTGGGATGTCCAGCACTGTGAACTCAACCTCATCTTCAATCGGTCCTACCTTGACCATAGCCACAAAGGTACCCTCAACTCCCCTTTTACTATCATCATAAGCCTTAATGGTCATACTGGAGGGGTCCAAGTCTGTTGCTTTCATACCTAATCTTGCCAGAATTTTCAACGGGCACACATTGATGGACGAACCGTCATCCACCATTACACATGAAGTTTTCTTGCCCCTCACTTCGGCCCTGATAAATAAAGGCCTATTATGATTCCTCCCCTCCGGCGGGAGTTCATCCTCAGAAAAAGATATCTGCAAAGCTTCTTTCTGAACTGACCCAACAAACATTGCAGGGTTGGCGTCTTCTGGTACCACAATTTTGCTCAAGGCCTCAACCATGGCCTGTCTATGCTCTCGGGATGCACATAACAGTTCCCAGATACTCACTTGTGCTCTAGTCTTCCTCAATTGCCTCAGCACTATATCCCCCTCAGTATTTTCTGCAGTCTCAACCACTTCTCTACCATCTGTCAAAACTCCCTTACCCTTCTCCGCCATATCATTGTAAAAGCGACCGCTACGCGTCATTCCCCTTAACTTCTTCTTCATCACTGCTAGAGAAATCAAGCCAAAAGCTTTTCCCCTGCTCTGCCTCATCTTCACTAGTACTATCCCAGATTCCAAGGCAAAAGGCTTGAGGGTGGAAGGATTTTAGGACAAGGTCTTCTGGGAGGCCAGAATTGATCATGTAGATTGGTGGGGGTACTGCTCGGTAATGGGTAAGGGGGTTTCTGTTTGTGTCTGGTTGTTCGGTTTCGGGGTCAGGTATCTTTTGGAGTCAATGAGGTCTTGGATCTCGTGGCGCAGTCGGGCACAGTTGTCAGTGTCATGGCCCTTCTGCTGATGGAAATAACAGTAAAGGTTGAGATTGAAATGTGGTGGTGGTGGGTTTGGGATAGGTTTGGCTTCTAAAGGCTTTAAAAGCCCTTGCCTCTTCAGTTTCTCTAGCACTTTTGACAGGGGCCTTCCCAAGTTAGAAAACTGCCGGTTCCGGATAGCGGCAATCTCAGCAGAAACGGGCTTTGCTCCCGATGTTCCCCCAATGGGCCTCCTGTTCAGACCATAGAATTTTCTATTCTCGGCCTCTTCTTCCTCAATGTCCATGACAGTTTCCCTCAACTGCCGAAAATCAGTAATCATGGAGGTCATCCTCCTCAGCTTCCCATAGATGGAGGGCTTGGTGCCCTTGATGATCATTTTAATCTGGTCTGTCATCTCTGAGGGCCTAGTCTGCATTTTCAACAACTGACCCCTCCATCGGTCCACGTACTCCTTAAAACTCTTCTCCGATTTCTGCTTAACATTCTCCAGATCGCGGAGTGACATCGATCTCTAGGTCAGTGACATACTGCTTCAGGAAAACATCAGCTAACTCCCTCCAATCTTCCTTACTTTCTTCTCCAAGCTGTGGTACCACACCACGGGAGCTCCTTCAAGCGACATTCCAAACATTTTCTGCACTTGGCGCTGAGACAGGCCAACTGAACTCATGACTGATACAAACTGTCGGAGAAGCACCATTGGATCCCCATTCCCGACAGTTTGTATCAGTCATGAGTTCAGTTGGCCTGTCTCAGCGCCAAGTGCAGAAAATGTTTGGAATGTCGCTTGAAGGAGCTCCCGTGGTGTGGTACCACAGCTTGGAGAAGAAGTAAAGGAATATGGAGGGAGTTAGCTTATACTTTCCTGAAGCAGTATGTCACTGACCGAGAGATCGATCTGTCACTCCGCGATCTGGAGAATGTTAAGCAGAAATCAGAGGAGTTTTTAAGGAGTACGTGGACCGTGGAGGGGTCAGTTGTTGAAAATGCAGACTAGGCCCTCAGAGAAGGACTAGATTAAAATGATCATCAAGGGCACCAAGCCCTCCATCTATGGGAAGCTGAGGAGGATGACCTCCATGATTACTGATTTTCGGCAGTTGAGGGAAACTGTCATGGACATTGAGGAAGAAGAGGCCGAAAATAGAAAATTCTATGGTCTGAACAGGAGGCCCATTGGGGAACATCGGGAGCAAAGCCCGTTTCTCTGCTGAGATTGCCGCTATCCGGAACCGGCAGTTTTCTAACTTGGGGAGGCCCCTGTCAAAAGTGCTAGAGAAACTGAAGAGGCAGGGCTTTTAAAGCCTTTAGAAGCCAAACCTATCCCAACCCACCACCACCACATTTCAATCTCAACCTTTACTGTTATTTCCATCAGCAGAAGGGCCATGACACTGACAATTGTGCCCGACTGCGCCACGAGATCCAAGACCTCATTGACTCCAAAAAGATACCTGACCCCGAAACCGAACAACCAGACACAAACGAAACCCCCTACCCAATTACCGAGCAGTACCCCCACCAATCTACATGATCAATTCTGGCCTCCCAGAAGACCTTGTCCTAAAATCCTTCCACCCTCAAGCCTTTTGCCTTGGAATCTGGGATAGTACTAGTGAAGATGAGGCAGAGTAGGGGAAAAGCTTTTGGCTTGATTTCTCTAGACAGAAAAAGAAGTTAGAGCATTCTTGGGAAAGATTCAGTACATCAGTCGGTTCATCGCCAAGTTGACATCAGTATGTGAGCCTATCTTCAAACTGTTGAGAAAAGATCAGCCAGTGAGATGGAATGAACGGTGTCAGACAGCCTTCGACAAGATCAGAGAGTACTTGGTAAAGCCTCCTGTATTGAAACCTCCGAGGCCGGGAAGACCTTTGATATTGTATTTGGCTATAGAATCAGAAGCACTGGGGGCAATGATGGTACAGGCAGATGAGACAGGGGTAGAACATGCAGTCTATTATCTGAGTAAGAAGATGCTCCCGTGAGGCTCGGTATCAAGAAGTTGAGAAGATCTGTCTTGCAGTGGTATGGGCTTCCAGGAAATTACGGCATTACTTCCAGTCATACAAGATCCAGGTAGTGGCAAAGGAGAATCCTCTGAAATATCTTCATTCGGTGCCTTCGCTAGTGGGAAAGTTGGGCAGATGGTTGGTATTGCTGACAGAGTTTGACATTGAATATCTTACCTCCAAAGTGATCAAAGGGCGAGCAGTAGCAGAGTTTCTGGCAATGCAACCTGTTGAGGGGGATCAATATAATTTTGAGTTCCCAGATGAAGAAATCAGTGCTATAGCAGTTCAGGGATGGAAATGTATTTCGACGGAGCATTTAATTACAAAGGAGTCGGAATTGGAATTGTGATAGTGACCCCCGAGGGAGAAACTTTGCCCATGGCCAAGAGGTTAACATTCAGAGTAACAAACAACATGGCCGAATATGAAGCCTGTGCTTTTGGGTTGACTGCATTGATAGCCTTGAAAGCCGAAAGTGTTGAGGTTTACGGAGATTCGATGTTGGTAGTCCAGCAGATGCGAGGAGAATGGGAATTGAAAGAAGAACGGTTGAAATCTTACCTTTTTCACCTCAGAAAGTTGGCACAGGTTATCCCCGAGTGTAAGTTTCAGCACTTACCTAGAGAAGAGAATCAGATGGCAGATGCATTGGCTACACTTGCAGCAACTTGGGAAAATCCAGAAAAGTTAGTGATGAGACCGTTGATACTGACAACAGCGAGCAGACCTGTTTATGAGATAGAAAGAATTCTGGGAGTTAAGGTCGACGATGGTAAACCTTGGTATTATGACATCCAGAGGTATCTGGAATATGGTGAACTCCCGGAAGGGGCAGGCAGAAAAGACAGAATAGCCATTCAGAAGTTGGCTTCTCAGTATGTGATCTTAAAAGGGGAATTGTACAAAAGGCAAGCAAACGACATTCAGTTGAAATGTTTGAGAAAAGAATGGGCTCAGAAAGTGATGGAAGAGGTACATGCCGGGGTATGTGGTCCGCACATGAATGGGTTGAACTTGTCCCGCAAGATAGTGAGACATGGGTTTTGTTGGTCGACTATGGAGACAGACTGCGCAAGGATGGTAAAGCATTGTCACGACTGTCAGATACATGGCAATCTGAGTCATCTGCCATATATAGAGTTGCACGGGCTGTCAGAGCCATGGCTGTTCTCAGCATGGAGGATTGACATGATCGGGGAAATTCGACCGAATGCATCTAATGGGCATCGCTTCATAGTAGTAGAAGTGGATTACTTCTCAAAATGGGTAGAAGCTGAGTCGTTCCGAAACGTTACAGCAAAACAAATGGCCAAGTTCATAGCACAGAACCTCATTTGTCGGTATGGTATGCCGCACCACGTGGTCACGGACAATGGGGTACAGTTTCAAGGAGAGACAAAGGCAATGCTACAAAGGTACGGGATAGGCCATCATAAGTCATCACCTTACAAGCCACAAGCGAATGGGGCAGTTCAGGCAGCCAACAAGACTGTAAAGACAATTCTGGCTAAGATGACAGAGAACTGCAGAGATTGGGCAAAGAGACTACCGAATGCCTTGTGGGGGTACAGAACGTCAGTCAGAACAGCAACGGGTGCAACACCTTACTCTTTAGTGTACGGGATGGAAGCGGTACTGCCGGTGGAAATGGAAATACAGTCTATGAGGGTATTAGCAGAGACAGAGTTACCTGAGTCAGAATGGGCCGCACAGAGATTTGATAAGTTATCACTTTTGGACTAGAAAAGGATAAGAGCCTTACATCACATGCAGTTGTATCAGAAGAGACTGGCCCGGGCCTTCAACAAGAAAGTACGTCCCACAAAGATCAGAAATGGTGATTTGGTACTTAAGCAGTCGAGGCCGTCGACGATAGATCCGAGAGGGAAATTCAGGCCAAACTGGGAAGGACCTTACATCATTCAGAAAGTCATGGGAAATGGAGCAGTGAAGTTGTCAGACCTCGATGGAAATGAATTCACAGAACCAATCAATGTTGACAGGTTGAAGTTGTACTTTGCTTGAGAAGACTTGGTCGCCAGTGGAAGACCTAACCCAACGGAATAAGAAAACTCCTGCATAAATGCATACACGTAACCTATATTGCATATTTTTGTGTTTGTTCTGTTTTGTGTAAACATGTGTTGAAGACGGAAAAGAGTGAGCAGTAAGCCAATCAGAGATAGTAAAAGCACAGTATTTGATCTGGGCAGTAATCTGAAGATTGAGGTCCCAATGAAGTTAAGTTCCGGGTATGGGTCTCGGAGGGCGAAGTCCACATCACATCATATCAGCTTGGGGGCGAGGCCCATATCGGCTGAGGAGCGAGGCTCCACATCACATTATATCAGCTTGGGGGCGAAGCCCATATCGGCTGAGGAGCGAGGCTCCACATTGTACCAGCTTGGGGGCGAGGCCCATATCGGCTGGGGAGCGAGGCTCCACATCACATCATATCAGCTTGGGGGTGAAGCCCGTATCGGCTGAGGAGCGAGGCTCCACATCACATTATATCAGCTTGGGGGTGAAGCCCATATCGGCTGAGGAGCGAGGCTCCACATTGTACCAGCTTGGGGGCGAGGCCCATATCGGCTGGGGAGCGAGGCTCCACATCACATTATATCAGCTTGGGGGCGAAGCCCATATCGGCTGAGGAGCGAGGCTCCACATCACATTACATCAGCTTGGGGGCGAAGCCCATATCGGCTGAGGAGCGAAGCTCCACATCACATTATATCAGCTTAGGGGCGAAGCCCATATCGGCTGAGGAGCGAGGCTCCACATCACATTACATCAGCTTGGGGGCGAAGCCCATATCGGCTGAGGAGCGAAGCTCCACATCACATCATTTTGCAGGCGAGGCCCACATCATCAGCAATATCGAGATGCGTCTCAGGATCGAGGTCCACTGCAGTATCAGCTCAGCTCGAGACAGCTAGCTAGCCAGGTAAGTAAAAAAATGCATTGCATAGACTTTGATAGGACTGTCACTGTCACACACTGCACAAGCCCCATCAAAGTGGGGGTGACTGTAGGCATTGCATTTTTGCATGTGAAACCCGATGATGAGTCTCATTTGGAGGCACTACCTTTTGAGTCACGAAAGCCGCGGGAAACAGATATCGGAAGGGGAAATTCAGAATAAACAAGGTTCACTGTTTTCGTTCGTGCTGCGTTCGTGTATGCGTTCGAACGAAAAAAGATTGCGGGCGTTCGTGTCACGTTCGAGGAAGCGTTCGAACGGTGTCGGTAATTCTGGTTTTGCTGCTAGCCTCACACCCCAGCCCATTTAGCTCCCCAAAGCCCATAAAACACATCCCAAATTAAATAAATAAATATTAATTTAAACATTAAACATTAAATAAAATATTTAAACCATTTACCAATTAAATAAACATTACCAAACTTAAACTAAAATCATGCCTAATTTAAATAATTTGAATATATTATATACTAAAACTAAAAAGAAGATATACGTAATTAAAATCAATCCTAACCAATTAAAGCCAATCAAATATTTGACTTCCTAATCTAATAAGACATCTACCAATTTAAAATAGTTGACTTCCTAATTTAAAATATTTTGTCCCCCCTCAATCTTGTGTATACCATCCTTAGGACTCCTAATTTGGAAACTAGATCTCTTCCTTGTGAGACAAGGGCAAACCCTAGCTCTCTTCTATATAAACATGCATTAACCTAGCCACACCATCTCTACACTCTCTCTAATACACGCCTAAGACAAAAAAAAAACTTCACATATACACAAAAAGAGAAAAAAGAGCCCCAACCATCTCCTCCATAGCCGAGACAACAAGAGCCTCAATCCTCCACCATAACCAAATCCACCACAAGCAACTATCCTCCATAGCCGAATCCAAAGCACCAACAACCACCATAGCCGAATCCAAAACAAACCAAACTCACCCTTAGCCGAATCCAGAACACCAAAATCCTTCAAAGTCTAGACCACCACAAGCAATAACCCTCCTTAGCCGAATCAAAACACTCACCTCCTTCACCGAGAACACATCCCCCCATACAGCCCTTACAACCACTGAAACACCCCCTAATAAACACTCAAAACAGCCCCTCCCCATAAGGGATCTTTCATTCCACTTACTAAGCCCATGCGCTTGATTGAACCATGCATAAAAAGATAAAGGCAATAATATCAAACTAAGTATGCCCGATTGAACGTATCTTGCATCCAACCGAACACACATCAACCGGCGCGGCAAAGCATCGTGGTAAAGGGCTTTAACCCCTCCCCATAGGGGATCTTTCATTCCACTTACTAAGCCCATGCGCTCGATTGAATCATGCATAAATAAACAACATACAGAATTCAAGTGACGAAAGATAAACAAAAGCAACACAAAATAAAAGAGGGTGCCGTTTACTCAAGCGGTACGTGGAGTTGTGTCCCGAGTACAGATCATATTACCGTCCATTCGGAATCGGCTATGAAATTTATGTCCGGGTTTCCATCCGATATACCGCGAGAGTTGACACGTCTCTCATTTCATTCCACAGCCACAACATACTACATCTCATAATTCATGCATATTTATCTACTCAAGGGCCACAACATGCATTTGACAATCACACAAGAAATATTTAAGAAATAGTACAAAAGCGAATGTGAAAGATACCCTCAGGTCTAACCTTTTAGCCAACTTTCAGGCTTGCGTTTCACGGACGTCGGAAGGGTACAATTCCTCAACTTCTCCGGTTCACTGGTTTAGCGTCCTAGCTCACTACTTTGCTGTTTTGCTTGCGGTTCGAACTCCGTTCTGCTCCTACTCGGCCTCTGTTTTGCTGCTCACTGCTCAGGCCACCTGTTTTGATGTTTCAATGAACTGTTCCAAGTTTGTGTGGGTTCTTAGTGCAGTTGTGTGTGATTATTTTTAAGATTATGAATGCAGTTTTTATGTTACTATTTTTAAGGATTTGGGCTGCTGTTTTAAGGTGATTCAGGGGCTGTTTAGGCGTGTTTTAGGGGGCTGGTTTTGAGTGTTTATTAGGGGGTGTTTCAGTGGTTGTAAGGGCTGTATGGGGGGATGTGTTCTCGGTGAAGGAGGGGAGTGTTTTGATTCGGCTAAGGAGGGTTATTGCTTGTGGTGGTCTCGACTTTGAAGGATTTTGGTGTTCTGGATTCGGCTAAGGGTGAGTTTGGTTTGTTTTGGATTCGGCTATGGTGGTTGTTGGTGCTTTGGATTCGGCTATGGAGGAGGATTGAGGCTCTAGTTGTCTTGGCTATGGAGGAGATGGTTAGGGCTCTTTGTTCTCTTTTTGTGTATATGTGAAGTGTTTTTTTTTGTCTTGGGCGTGTATTAGAGAGAGTGGAGAGATGGTGTCTCTAGGTTAATGCATGTTTATATAGAAGAGAGCTAGGGTTTGCCCTTGTCTCACATGGAAGAGATCTAGTTTCCAAATTAGGAGTCCTAAGGATGGTATACACAAGATTAGGGGGGGACAAAATATTTTAAATTAGGAAGTCAACTATTTTAAATTTGTAGATGTCTTGTTAGATTAGGAAGTCAAATATATGATTGGCTTTAATTGGTTAGGATTGATTTTAATTAGGTATATCTTCTTTTTAGTTTTAGTATATAATATATTCAATTATTTAAATTAGGCATGATTTTAGTTTAAGTTTGGTAAATGTTTTATTTAATTGGTAAATGGTTTAAATATTTTATTTAATGTTTAATGTTTAAATTAATATTTATTTATTTAATTTGGGATGTGTTTTATGGGCTTTGGGGAGCTAAATGGGCTGGGGTGTGAGGCTAGCAGCAAAACCAGAATTACCGACACCGTTCGAACGCTTCCTCGAACGCGATACGAACGCCCGCAATCAGTTTGCCGTTCGAACGCATACACGAACGCAGCACGAACGAAAACAGTGAACCTTGTTTATTCTGAATTTCCCCTTCCGATATCCGTTTCCCGCGGCTTTCGTGACTCAAAAGGTAGTGCCTCCAAATGAGACTCATCATCGGGTTTCACATGCAAAAATGCAATGCCTACACTTACGTCGCTATTACTTGCAACAATCAGTTTACTTTAGTATTGGTCGTCTGGAGCTTTAACAAGTTATGTGTACGCCTGTATTGGGTTTACTGAGAATCGTAGTGTATTGGATGTGATGTCAAGATGTGAGTATCACTTCAGTCATATGGAGATGATGGTCACACAGGATACAGAACTAATACTCTTAAAAGCTGCATCTATCGGGATAGTATGACTAGGTCATGACTTCCCGATTACATAGATTAGTTACTTGGGATCCGATATATGCTTCGTACAGGGCAGACACAGAGCCAGCCCTAGGTCTAGCATGTGACATCTGATACTGGATAATATTACGCGTTACATTATATTTGTATTACTACGTCTGATACATAAGATATTCCTCGACGAATATTTTTGGAGAATTGGGTAGGCACGGTGTTTTGCTAGAAGCCAACCATGCTTGTAAATTGGTGATAACGTGGTACGGGGTACGCTTGTGTTCGGATAGTCCGATAACCGTATTTACTGCCAACATATCCAGGAATCTCTTGGGTCGCTTCCCAAAGATTCACCAATGACATTTGACTCATATAGAATTAATCTGGGATTAATTATGAGAGAGAAAATTGATCTGAGATTAATTGTGGCAAGAATTAATCTGGGATTAACTCGCATAGAAGAGAGAGCGCGATTAATTTAGAATTAATCGATAAAATAAATTTAATAGTTAAATTGAATTTTTCTATTTAATTTATTTATTTGGGGCTAAAATAATATATCGGATATATTATTGAAATTGGATTTCAATACGAAATTAAAATTGGATTTAATTCAGGCGAACAAATTAATTTAGAATTAATTCGAAAGCAACTATTGTAATAATTTTGTGAGGCATAATTATTTAATTAAATTGGATTTAATTATAGCGCAACGGTAAATTCGTTTAATTCAGAATTAAACGAACCCGATAAAATTGCCAGTCAAGTTGTGTGTTGAAGAAGCCAACTCAAATTTTGAATTTAAAATGTGGTGGGACCACATGACTTACATCAAAGGTCAAACTTTGATGGAAGTAGTTGGATTTATTTAATTAAGCATTTACAACACACAACAACCAAGTTTTGAAAATAACTATTCACTCTTACTTTCTTTCTCACATTGCCGAAACTTCTCGCTTTTTCTTGGGAATTTTTTTCTTCAAAATTTCAAAAAACTAGCACTTGGAGGGTCAAATGAGGTGATATGGAAACTCTCCCAAGGAATTAACAACTCAACAATAAGCTTGGAGCTTCATCCAAAGAAGGAAATTTTCGAAATTTCTCCATAAATCAATGTAAGTGATTTCGCCATTTTTCTTGATTTTTCACACAAGGAATCATATTTAGGATCTTGTTGCATGTCTTAGAGACTAACAAGTGTAACATCCCCAATTCGGAGATGCTATCGGCAGGGAAAATACCGTACTATTCCCCCAAGCCACTGACTTTCTGACAATATTAAACTCATTTAATGTATAAACTCATGCACAAGACTGTTGCCCAATTCAACATCATAAATGCATAATACTTTTTCATACTAAATACTCAAATTCATTGTACATCAGAACTTTGGTATTGAACACTTATAACTCTTTACATGTATATTATTTACTAAATAATCTATATGATATATGACATTTTCTGTCACTGTCTAAACTGAGCTCTGACTCGACCTAGTGGACCGAACACACTAGTGACTGCCATCAATATCCATCTTCTCGAGCTCGTCCTTTGAGAATACCTGTAAAATAGAGAAACTGTGAGTGGGAGAAATTAGACCGTTTGAATTATCTAGGTGAGTGGACGAATAAAATAAAAACTGAATGTGCTGTTATAAAAACTTTTAGTTCTAAAACTAAAAATGTCACCAGAAAACCATATATTCTAAAAATATTTTTCTTATCTGAAAACATAACCTTTTTGTAAAACTATTTGTAAAAGCTTTTCTATCTGCAAATCTGAGTTTTTTCTATGAAACTATATTTTCTTTCTAAAACTCTTTATAAACTTTCGTTTCTGAAAACTGCATCTCTGGAAATCTTTCTCTGAATACTGACACTAGAAATCTGTCTCTGAAAAAGCTGACGCATGGGGGCGTTACGCATCGCCGTCTCCCCATACGTCTAACTAGAGTCAGGAGTGCAAATCCATGACATTGGGGCGTTACGTATTGCCGTCCCCAAGCCACTGAACTAGAACCAGGGGCGAATCTATGCTACCCTCCAGGCTCTGAATCTAGGATCTAGAGGCATATATCATCCTTAGTCCTGAACTGCGTGTGCACACGATCTTTGAGTCTGTCAATTCCATATCTATGATAAGTTACATATTGAGGTGGGTTTTCCCCCATGCATCGAATACATGAAGTCATATTTTGAAAATATCTATTTCTAAAATATCTTCTTAAAATATGATCTTTTATGAAATAACTATAATAAAAATCATCTAACACCATAGGTGCGTAAAAATAAGTTTTTACTCTAAATAGTGTAAATGAAAATTTAACTTAGAAAGATAGTGTTCACTCACTGATTTGGAGTCCCGCTAGCCTTACTTTACTTCGCAGAAGAAATTTATGGTTCCTGCGATGACCTTTAATGGGCAACTTAATCAGAATACAAGTCACAGAATATGCTTGAAACTATTATCACTACATAATATACTATGCTTGTGACATGACAAATTGTGTGTAAAAGAGTTGATGCGAGACCCTAAGGATGGCCCCTAACATCCTGAGTTGGAATTGAAAAGGCTAAACTAGTTCTAGAATTTTGGACTCGCATCGCGACGCGAACCATTTGACATCTCGACGGGCATTGATTCATAACCGAGGCGGAGCCTCTATTTTCTCCACGTCACGATGCTACGTCCTTAGCGTCGCGACGCCCCCTATGTGAACTCGAGGCAGAGAGCCTCTAATCAACACGTGTCACGACGCTGAAGGTATAGCGTCGCGACGCTAGCCCAAATCCAAGGCTGGTTTACTTTTTTTTAAATATAGCCCCAAGGAAACCCAACTCCAACATCAACAAAAAGTAATTCTCTAAACCTCAATATTAGTTAAAACCCATCTTATGTTATCAATTCAAACTCCAACCATTGTCTAGTTCTATTAACAAAGCATAAAATCCCAACACATTCATACACATAAGACTTCAATTCATGTTAATGTTACCATGATACTCTCCAAAATGCTTGTAAACAACTTAATCAAATTCAATTAAGCAACTTCAACTTCTAAGATTTCTATGGTGCGAATTGGGGCTCTAATTACCTTGTCCAAAATTGATAAATAAAGAAAGAATGGGAGTTAGAAGTTTACTTTGTGTGCTAGAAACTTGAGAATCATCCTTTGTTGCACCTAAAATTGCTTGAGGAATAGGAATAAAATTTGAAGAATTCTAATTGGATATACACGTTTTTGGCCTTAAGGAAGATGATGGAATAATACCTTTTTTATAGGCAAAAAGAGTTGATTTTAATCATGAAAATGGTTGGCTATGATTGAGCCACATCACTCCAAGTCTAGACTATTCTCGAAGTTACTATAGCAATCATGGAATTTATGGTTTTTGACCCATTTATGATTCGAATTTGGAAAAATTTGAATGTGAAAGTTGTAGATATTGGTCTTAGAGTTCTGACGATATGAAGTTCATAAAAATCGGAGATCGTATGAAAAAGTTACGGCCCGATTACTAAAGGCTATTCGGGATGGGATGTAAACTAAGTTCCGCTTCAAAATTTCAAGGAATTTACCGAATGTCCCAAATGCCATTTTATAAGAATGTACTTGCTCGAACATAATTTATATCAAGTATTATACCTCCGAACTGTAATAGTCGTCAGGCTGTGGTAACGTACAAGTCACCGGGGTCGCCAGATGTTATAAATTCTTCCCCCCTTAAATAGGATTCGTCCTCGAATCCTTTTTAAAACTGGAATTCTAGAGTCTGTTTAGAACTGAAATTCTCGATATTGAACATCTTATCGCAAGTCACATGATTCACATGCTATTCCTTAAGTCACCAACTTTTAATCGTCTACATACTTGGTCTCTATTCCACTTCATTAATTATATCACAACATCCGACGATTTTCCATATGCTGTTGTCATACCCTAGGATAATAGAACTATCATGTTGGATTTGAGGATATGTCTTGGAATTCATAACTAAGATTGTAATTTATTTCTGTCTGCTTGGACTCTTACTTTACTGTAAACTATTTCACAACAATTGAGTTCACTATGAATTATCAACCAAGACCTTCGTCAAACTGATCGTTCATTCTTTAGCTAGTAAGTATGCATTACTGTTTTTCTTATCATAATATATGTTTCATACATGATACCTCTTGAATTCTTGTTTGAGTGGTAATTCCACGTTCTTGTTTCGTAAGAGTTTTTTTGGATACTTAATACTACTTTCAAGTTACAACTATTGTTATGCCTTACAGAAATCTCATTCTTCGATTTCTAGCTATGACTAACTTTACTTGTCTCCATTTGGTTCTTCCTAATAGGTACTTTCGAACTTATCTCAAAATACTAGCGTCCTCCATGTTTAAGCCTTCTGCATGTACTAATTCCATTCTGGTGCAAGTGTATAAAATGATAATCTCTTGTATATTCTCTCAGCGTTGCTTACTCATCACAAACTAGTATTCATCTCCATAACTTAACTATTTAACTCTCTAATTTCTTACTAAGCTTCGACTGCTTATTGGCTATATTCTTCCAAGTTGTCACTTCTCTGACTATCTATGGAGCTTAGCCTTTTATAGTGCAGGGTCAGATTCTTCATGTATCTCTTGCTTACTAGTGTTATATACTGATTGAATTTGTACTAAGGAGGTCAATACTGGGTATACTCTTTGGGATCCTTATCAATTGGCTAATGACTTAGAAGTAAAGTTCTTAAGCTAAACTTAACTTTATGTATACGTTTTCTTAAACTATATTCCCTGTCTCGATGTCGACGTTGGCGATTCGATTTTTTACTACAGTTCATATTATGTCCATACTCTTACTTCCATTGTTACTATAAATTTGGTTACGATGTCTTTAATTTATTCTCCATACCTGGTTGCATCCTGAGATCTCCCTCTTTTATTGTTTCCATAACTTTACTTTATCAAGTGTTGTTAATCAGTTATATACAAATATACATAATCTTATGGATTTTATCTTTACCCGATGACCGTTTACGTAAATTATACCTTGATAACTCTTACAATGTACCAAATACAACATTTAAGTGAACTATCTCCTCGATTCCATACAACACTTACATATTTACCAAACCACCCATACTTGTGGCTACTTCTGTCCCAAACCCGTGGTGGTTAGGTTGACTTTAACTACAGATGGTTGCTTTGCATGGATTACGTGAGTTAAGATGTAATACAACCTTAGTTTCATTCCATTACTAAATAATCTTGTTATTACGCCCTTCTGTCATTGCTTGCTCAATATTCTCTGCTATTGTCACCACACCTCGATAGTTCCACTTCCAAACCTTTGACTTATTGACCTTCTTATCTTCTCTTATGATCTTATTATATACCTGGAAGTTTCTTGATCTATGTCTTTATTGCCTTACCAGAAGTATGTCATCTCGTGCATGTCCCTAGCCATGTCTAACGTTATTCTTTTATATCCACATCACTAATAAACTAATACTTTATCTCTTAATCGCTTCATCTAGACAACGTCTCTTTTAAATTTCTCACTTAAGGCTATTTTCCTCCTTCATTCTGCTCTTGTACTATATTCAAAAGCTTTATGTTTCGATCTCATTTCACTACGCATACACTTGATTATAAGAGTATCTTGAGGCGAACATAAAGGTCCATCTTTGTTGTTGTTGCCTAACGAGGGTTGGGAGGGTGATGATTATCCTTAAGTCTTATGGTTGCGGTGTTCTCACTCGCTATTCGTGCTGTAGTTGTGCGTGCTACTTATGTATAAGCTTAAGACTCTATTGTTTACATATCTGGTGTGGGCTCCCAGACTTAGGTACTCATGCTAAGAACTATCTGAATTACCTTATTCAACTTTACTCGTAATTTATTTCTAGCTATTGGTCATTCTACATTTTACTGAGGACTTTCATAAGGTTTATGCTCTCTCAAACTCCTACCGTAGTCCCTCTGCTATTTTTCATTTCTATGTTTTGCTTTGTTACTTGAGTTTCGTCTTTATCTCGGTTTCTTGAATCTCTTAAGTCCTCATTTCCTTGGAAGTTCTATATTTTAACACATGTTATGACATCACTACTGATCCTTTGGGTTAAGAGGTATATTCTCACTAATCTTGTATAAGTCAGGTATCTAAGTTATGGGAAACTCTGTATAAGTCGGGTATTTTACTTCTCTGTTGCTATGCATTGCTTACTTTGATTCCTTACTCTTTTGAACCTTTACTTTCTTGGAGGTTATATGTTCTACTGTTCAACTATCTTGCTATTTCATGATTTTTCCATTCTGTCCAACGCACTACCTTACTTATTCAAATCCTTACCGGGATCTAAGTTGATGGGTGGCCATATGCTTCCCACTTATGGTTGGGTGTATATATACTTACAAAGATATGGATTACTGGGAGGAAGAATCTTCGTTCACTCTGTCGGGATCTGAATCGATTACTTCATGTTTTAGGGTTCCACAACTTTTATCATCCATTTTGTGGTCTCTATTTACGTTGTTGTCTTTATGCTATGCTACATATATCACCATGAGTATTGAATTCTCTCATCACTTTCTATTCGCTTCTTACTGTTTTCATATTCTATCTCTTGGCTCTAAGCCATGCTATTGAGGCTAATGGTGGTTCATTCTTTTGGCTACTTCATAAATCTCCGCTCTCTACTCTAATTACAGGTTACAACTTTACCATATGATCTTTCTGTCCACACTGGTACTTTTGGTTAAATTCTGAGTGTTTCTCATCTCATAAGTATGTTCTTTTGAGCTCACGTGGACTTCTACTAGTATTTGCCGAAATCTATGGGTTTCTCACAGGTACTACTACTTATCCCTTCTTGACTTGGGTCAGGTTCTTTCTTTTCTATCCCTTAAATCCTCCTTAGTTCTTCCTTGGGTGATCTGTCATTTAATGTTTTCTGTTTCTGACTTAGGTTAAATTTTCGTCGAATTTCTTTACGGTTATCTTTATCTAGGTTGCAATAGAATGGGGCAGGAATTTATATCTCAATAGGTGCCGACGTTCTTGTTCTGATACTTTGTGTCCTGACATAGTCTATTACTTATGTAAGGTAAGTATGAGATAGACTCCGTTAGGGCCGTTTCTTTGAATGGTATTGCCGAGAGATGAGGATCTAGATAGATCAGGACCTTATCTATCAGATTCTTAGATTAAGGCAATTAGTCATCTCTATTTATGACCTTCACTTATTTCCCTGAGGATCTGGGTTTGGGAAACTAAGATCTCTGTACACTTTTGACATTTATTGTCTATTGAAACTTCCATGTCTAATCCTGAGTTCTTGCTTATTTTATCTTTCTGTCTATCATTCATTACTCTAAAGGTTTACTATCTATAAGCGGTGATTGAGGCTATTTAATCTTCTTAAAGGAATTTTCTGATGAGGGAAGGAATCTTAGTAGAGAGGAAGGAATCTTGCCCAGCTTTACTCAACATTTTATTCTTGTTCAGGCTTGCTATATGCTCTTTTACTACTTCCAGTTCTGGTACTTCATTATCTATATGTTTCTACATATTTATCTCTAATTGCTTCTGATTGCTTAAGCATCTGTATTTCACCTTTTACTCTTCTTTTTAGCTCTTTCTTTCTCTTTCTACTTTCCCGGGTGGGTATTCTTAGAACTCTACTATCTCATTCTGTCTCTTTACTTTTCTTTATTTCTAACTGCTTAAACATCTACGTATCTTTTCTTACTTTCTTATAGCTCTCTTTTTCCACTACCTTAGGTGACTTTTCTTAGTACTGTATTTTCTAGTTTTATAACTAAATTTGAACTTCTGCTAATAGTTTGGGATGATTACAAAATGATCTTCAAGGAATATAGTTATTTCTAAGAAAAGATACTTACATAGCTCATGAATTCTTACTAACTTGTCTATAGAACTTTGAGGACGTACTCGAGGATCAGATACTGAAGAGGTTGTACCTCACATACGAGTATCCCGGACATACTACGTATACAAGACCCCAACACTCTACCCACTACAGTCACTGACTCCCGAGACTCTGGTCTGATACCATCTTTGTAACATCCTCAATCCGGAGATGCTACCGGCAGGGAATAGGCCATACTATTCCCTTAAGCAATTGACTTTCTGACAATATTAAACTCATTTCATGTATAAACTCATACACATGACCGTTGCCCAATTCAACATCATTAATTCATAATACTTTTCAAACTATATACTCAAATTCATTACACATCATAACTTTGGTAATGAACACTTATAACTCTGTACATGTATATTCTTTACTAAACAATCTATATGATACATGACATTTTCTGTCACTGTCTGAACTGAGCTCTGACTCGACCTGGTGGACCGAACACCCTAGTGACTGCTATTAGTATCCATCCTCTCGAGCTCATCCTTTGAGAATACCTATAAAATAGAGAAACTGAGAGTTGGGGAAATTAGACCATTTGAACGATCTAAGTGAGTGGACGAATAAAACAAAAATTGAATGTGCTGTTTAAAAACATTTTTCTTATCTGAAAACAAAACCTTTTTGTAAAACTCTTTGTAAAAGCTTTTCTGTCTGCAAACTCTGAGTTTTTTCTATGAAACTAGATTTTCTTTCTAAAACTACTTATAAACTTTCGTTTCTGAAAACTGCATCTCTGGAAATCTTTTCTCTGGAAATCTTTCACTGGAAATCTGTCTCTGAAAAACCTGACGCATGGGGGCGTTACGCAACGTTGTCCCATCATACGCCTAATTAGAGCAAGGAGTACAAATCTATGACATTGAGGCGTTACGTATTTTCGTCCCCCAAGCTACTGAACTAGAACCGGGGGTTCGGATCTATGCTACCTTCAGGCTTGGAATCTAGGATCTAGGGGCATTTGTCATTCATAGTCCTGAATTGCGTGTGCACACGATCTCTGAATCCGTCAATTCCATTCTGTGACAAGTTACATACTGATGTGGGTTTTTCCCCCATGCATCGAAAACATGAAGTCATATTTTGAAAATATCTATTTCTAAAATATCTTCTTAAAACATGATCTTTCATGAAATAACTGTAATAAAAATCAACTAACTCCCTAGGTGCGTAAAAATAAGTTTTACTCTAAACAATGTAAATAAAAAATTAACTTGGAAAAAGAGTGTTCACTCACTGATTTGGAGTCCCGCTAGCCTTACTTTACTTCATCGAAGAAATTTTTGGTTCTTGCGATGACATTTAATGGGCAACTTAATCGGAATACAAGTCACGGAATATGCTTGAAACTATTGTCACTACATAATATACTGTGCTTGTGACATGACAAATTGGGTGTAAAAGAGTTGATGTGAGACCCTAAGGATGGCCCCTAACATCCTGAGTTGGAATTGGAATGGCTAAACTGATTCTGGAATTTTAGCCTCGCGTTGCGACGCGAACCCTTTGACGTCGTGACGGGCATTGATTCATAACTGAGGTAGAGCCTCTGTTTTCTCCCCATCGCGACGCTACGTCCTTAGCGTCGTGACGTCCCTATGTGAACTCGAGGTAGAGAGCCTCTAGTCAACACGCGTCGTGATGCTGAAGGTATATCGTCGAGACGCTAGCCCAAATCCAGGGCTGATTTACTTTCTTCAAAACATAGCCCCAAGGAAACCCAACTCCAACGTCAAAACAAAGTAATTCTCTAAACCTCAACATTAGTTAAAACTCATCTTATATTATAAACTCAAACTCCAACCATTGTCTAGTTCCATTAGATCACAAAGCATAAAATCCCATTACATTCATACACACAAGACTTCAATTCATGTTAATGCTACCATGATACTCTCCAAAATGCTTGTAAACAACTTAATCAAATTCAATTAAGCAACTTCAACTTCTAAGGTTTCTATGATGAAAATTGGGGCTCTAATTACCTTGTCCAAAATTGATAAATAAAGAAAGAAGGGGAGTTATAAGTTTACTTTGTAGAAACTTGAGAATCATCATTTGTTGCACCTAAAATGGCTTGAGGAAGAAGAATAAAATTTGAAGAATTCTCCTTGGGTATACACATTTTTGGCCTTAAGGAAGATGAGGGAGTAGTACCTTTTTTATAGGAAAAAAGATACTGATTTTAATCACGAAAATGGGTGGCCATGATTGAGCCACATCACTCCAAGTCTAGACTATTCTCGAAGTTACTATAGCAGCGTGAAATTTATGATTTTTTTACCCATTTATGATTCGAATTTGGAAAAATTTGACGCGAAAGTTGTAGATCTTGGTCTTAGCTTTCCGACGATATACAGCTCATAACAATCGGAGATCGTATGAAAAAGTTACGGTCGGATTACTAAAGGCTATTCGGGATGGGACGTAAACTAAGTTTCACGTCAAAATTTCAAGGAATATACTGAATGTCCCAAATGCCATTTTATGAGCACGTACTTGCTCGAACATAATTAATATCAAGTATTATACCTCTAAACTGTAATAATCGTCAGGCTCTGGTAACATACAAGTCGCTGGGGTCGCCAGATGTTACACTTGGTTGCCATTCTAGAGTTGTTATGCCACTCAATGATGACCTAGAATTATTCTTGAGTTGTTTCATAGTGGTGAGACTTGATTGGTGTTGTAGAGATTAGATTAAAGTGTTGGATTGTGTTAATTTTGGTTAATTTTGGTTAAGTTGATTAATTGAGAAATTTGGGTTTCAAACCTAAACCAAAATTGGGGCTTTTCATATATATATATATTGTATTTCGATATATATGAGATGTATAAATTATTTTGGTAGTGATTGGATATCACCTAAACTTATATTTGACAATTTAGGACCAAAATGATCAAAATATAAAATATTGGGGCTCACGATAATAAGCAAAAAATCTGGAAAATTTTTTCTAGGTTACATTTTAATGTATATAAGATGTAAAAATCATTTTGGTAGTGATTGGATATCACCTAATCTTGTATTTGACAAATTAGGACCAAAACGAACAAAATTTAAACTATTTGGGACATTTTCGTAAATATGAATAATCTGGAAAATATTTCAGATTTCTCTTTTAATGTATATTTGATGTACAAATCATTTTTGTTGTGATTGGAAATCACCTAAGCTTGTTTCGAACAACTTATGACTAAAATGATCAAAATGGAAAGTTTTGGGGTTATATGGTAATTTACTGAAATTCTGATTTTTGGGTTAAAAATTCTATTTTTGAGTATTGAGTGATTAAAATAAATAAGTTTATTTTAATTATCCAAGAAAAAATAAAGAAAACGGAAAATTTGATTTTCCCGCATTCCGCTGTGTAACCCGGGTATTTTGCCCAAAACCCCAACAAAATGGTATCAGAGCAGGTATGATCTTGAACCCATGATATGATTATGCCCCTTAAATTTGACATTTAGTCTAATCCTTACTTGATGTATGCATATGTTATTTAATTTGATTAAATAAATGTGTATGACACTTTATGGAAAATTCCCATTAAATAAGACATTAAAGTAACTTATATTAGGAATACTTGTTTCTTGGTTCGTCTTGTCAATACAGATATAAATAAACTTTTGGGGCTATATCCGAGAACGTTCCAAAACAGTGAGGGTATAGTCGATAGAAATCTATTTATACCAGATGTATATTTGATACTAGATAAATTCAAGTGAAAGTGGATTCATGAACGTGCCAAAGCTCTCAGGACTACATCGGTAACTTGAGTTTGTCATTGACAAGTGAAGCCTTGATACACCTCCTGTGAACGTGCCAAAGCTGTCACAACAAGAAATGGTCAGAACCAAAATCAGGAGTCAGATTGAGTGTGATTGACAATGAGTTGTCTACCTGTGAATATACGTAGGCGAGAACGTGCCAAAGTTGTGAGTCGAAATATATTCATAGGGTCCACCTCTCACTATGGAATTCAATTTTATCACTGCATTCCAATTTTTTTGTTGGGGATTACGGTATTACGTAAAATAATGAGAGACACTAATGGGTTAAAAAATTCCATAACTAAGGCAATGTGTAATATTATGAAAATTACCGCTTATGTTTGCTTAATTCTATTGTGTATATAGAATTAAACTTCCATTCCACTGCATGCTTATTATTTATATATGTTTTCTGACATGACTTATGGTTGCAGTGTTCTAGAATAGGTTCTAGATATCTCTAGACATAGATATAATTAGATTAGTCTAAACCATCAGGAACTATTGTTCCAATTTTCTAGGAAAATTAAGATGGTTAGTGACTTAGTTACTATGTCACGATAGGTAATCTAAATGGATGTCCATTTTAGGATATAATGGACTAGAGAGAATAATTTTCTTGTGCAGTAAAAATTGACATGAATTGGTTCATGTTTCGAGATTCTTTACTGGCATTAAGAATACCCCATTAGGTATTTGTTTATCTGACAATGACATTTCTTGGCTTTAGTGACCTTTAGAGGTAATGTGTCTGACACAATTTGCTAATCAACTATTTGCAATTGTTATGAATAGTTGAAGGCAAATTATAAAGCTTAAGAAAAGAGATGTGTATAGTTGTATGTAGAGAATATCGATTATCACAATATGACAACTATAGCTATTGGATACCAGATCTCCCGTCTAGTTATTTAAAATTGTTGGTTAATGATTATTTTTGATATATGATATTAGAACTTGCGACTATTGGATAGTTACATGTTCTTTATAAAGAATTATTAAATATTTTAATATGACTAGTAGTGTCATTGATGAAGAGATAAACATTAAGAAAAATATTCGGTTAAATAAATAACTTAGAACAATATTTTATGAGTTTTTATCACTTATGCATTAGATGCTTATTCCATATGGTAAAGGATGGTCTGATACAAGATCATACCACATATCCTTATCCATTTAATGAATATTGTGTTCGAGAATGTGATTAAATCTCATTTAACCAATGATTGTCATTGAAACATAAGATTTATTAAACTAATACATTAAATGTATGTAGTTTAATGAATTATAAATTGCCTTGGATAGTTTTCTTTACTTCGTAACTTAGTTAATGAGTTGTCATGACTTAGTTACGCGTTTCTAAAAGAAAACATATTGAATGGTTCAAGAACTTTCAATAAGTTACTGATGAAACGTGAATAGAATATTTTGACTGGTTCAAAGATATTCGATATGAAGTTTTGAAAACTGTATCTTTAAAATTCATAGCGAGTCTTTGAATTATTCAAAGATGTTTGATACGATCAAAAATAATGAATTATAGTAATTAGTCCTAAGATTATTTAATAAATATGATTCTTACTCAATATTATTCTTCTACGATTCCATTGTGAATGAATTGGTTAGTGGGATGAATTGAATCTTATATGATTTGATTCGCTTGATATTGAATATTACTGAATTAATTTCAATACTCTTGAGGATATGCTCCAGTAACACTATTCATGTTGGGTTCTCTAAGAACAATAACCAAGATCTTTAAGCATAAAATCTTGTGAATACGCAAAGTAAAGTAGCGAAAAATACTTACAATGCTCGGTTGAGTGGATGTAGGAGATAACAAAATTTCCAACCTTTTGTGTAGGTGCTCCAAGCTTCTCCTTTGATGTATGTTGAGCTTCCAAGCTTGTTCTTGAATTCCAAACTCAAGGGTTAGTGTCCCTAACACCTTTGTATGACTCATTTGATGTGCTAGCATTATTGATTTGTGAATCAAAAAATCAAAGGAAATGAACCCTAGGTTCACGCCCATGAAGAGAAAAAAAATGGCCAAGGTTCACGCCATTTACATGAAGAAGAAGAGAAAGAGAGTTTGTTACTTGTGTTGTGTGTAATTGTTTTCCAAAATCAATTACCTATTACCAAAAATCAAATTTTGGTAAAAGTCCTTCCAAATGACATAAAGTAAGCTTGTGTGTTTTACAAGCTTCCATCAACCACCAACTTCCATCAACCAAAAGTTGATAAATTTGACTAGGTGATGTGACTTGTGTGGGCCCCACTTTAATTCAAAATCCGAGTGGGCCCGCAAACACATTTCGGGCTCGGGTTCGTTAATTCTGAATTAACGAATTTTCCGTTGCGAAGTAATTAAATCAAATTTAATTAAATAATTATGCCTAGCAAAATTACTATTAAAGTCGCTCGTGAATTAATTCTAAATTAATTAATTCGCCCGAATTAAAATCCAATTTTAATTCCGTTATGAAATCTGATTTCATTTAATATATCAAATATATTATTTTAATCGATTAATTCCAAATTAATCGGTCTCTCTCTCTTCTAATTGATTTTTATCCCAGATAAAATATTTCCACAATTAATCCTAGATTAATTTTCCCTATCTTCTAATTAATCACATATTAATTATGTTCGAGTCATACGTCATCGGTGAATCTTCGGGAAGCGACCCATGAGATCCTTTGATATGTTGGTAGTAAATCCGATCGTCGGATTATCCGAACACGTGCGTACCCGGTACCACGTTCTTACCGATTTACAAGACATGGTTGGCTTCTAGCAAAGCACCGTGCCTACCCAATTCTCCAGAAATATTCTTTTAGAAATATATAATCTATGTCAGGCGTAGTATACATAGTATTGCGTATAGCGATCCAGTATCGAATGTCACATGCTAGGCCTAGGGCTGGAATTATGTCTGCCCCGTACGAAGCATATATCAGATCACTAGCAACTAGTCTCTTTAATCAGATAATCATGTCCTTTTCATATTATCTCGATAGTTGCAACATAATAGAGTACTAGTTATGTATCTCTGCGTGATCATCATCTCCATATGACTGAAGTGATACTTTCATCTTGACATCACACCCAATACACTACGATTCTCAATAAACCCAGAAGAGGCATACACAGAACCTGTTAAAGCCCTGGATTACCAAAACCAAAGTATACTGATTGTCGCAAGTATTAGCGATGCAAGTCTCAGGTTAAGACCAAATACACCTACCCTGATTCGGACTCCCATAGACACATAGACATACTACCAATGGAATTCCGAGGGGTCTATCCAGAGTGAAGCTGTTTCCGTACCATCGGTAAACACAACCTCCTATTACACTTGCATGAGTATCCAATACCCAAATATATGAGAACTATGATGTTACGCTTACATAACATGCAAAAGTGTAATAGTAGTCTATTCCGCATTATCGATGTCCAGTCTCGATAATACTACGACTATGGATATTTTAATGATTAAACCTTAGTGGATTAATATTGTCTCATATCTTATTCATCTGGAACTAATCATATGGACTTTTATCATTTATATATCCCGGTAATCTAATTACAAATGATAAAAGATCAATTTCCTTTATCACATAGTTAATTTGTACAACAACACCATGTTCTGTACAAATAATGATGCTATGGGTCATAATTGTCCAACAATTCATCCCTCTAATTAAGGTTCCATTAGGTTCTACAGTTACTTAGTTGATATATATAGGTAGAAAATTCGAATCTTAAAAAGTTTAAGATTTGAATCTTTCTTTTGTATAATAGTTATATAATTGAAAGTATTTGCGCCTCAGAGGTACAAGTAAAAGTCTTATCATTTATTCAATTTAATAGAATATTTTATTTTATTTTATAGAAAATCTTTTCTACGATCCCGAGTAATAAAATTATTTTATTACTTGGTGTGTGACATCGGATGTTGACTATTGTAGAAAAGACTTGACTTTTTGAAGTCAAAAGTAAGAGCGATAAACTGTAAATGGAACTACATAATTAATAAGATGAAAAGACCCTAAAACATCTTCCATATAATTTCAATATGATGTCAAAATCATTTACAAAGTATTTGATACTTAATAGTTCTTTTGTTTTCTTATCGAAGAAAATTATCTTATAACTTACAGTGGAAGCGATATTTGAGATCGATTCTGGAAGTTAGATTAGACCATAGATCTAAAATTATTCATAGCTTAGTACAATCAAGTTTTGAACTTGATTGAGCTTTCGTTATGAATCGTTCATAAAATATGCAAATGGTTTGTGCAGTAAAAGTAAAATGAGCTTATTAAAGGTTTAACCTTTATAGTATGACAGTAAGAAAAGTTACACTCAGCAATCTATTGTAGATCTTGAGGAAACTTGTCTCTAGTCACACTAATTGAACAATTAAAGATTTGTTGGTTAATGTTGATATTAAACTGTATTTCTTAGCTAAGAATGCAAATTGGCATTTCTGAATGGTTTCCTTAGACAAGAGATCTGTTGTGATTTCTTAGTTGAAGAGTTCGTTCTGAAATGGACCTAGAGTTTGTGTTCTGCTAAGATCACAGTTTGGTATACTAGCTTATAGAGCCTATTGTAGACTCGGGTGAGCCTTCCGGAAATATGCGTTCTCTAATTTTGATATCAGTCACATTGTTTGATTTTATCAAAGTATAAAGAATGCATATGTAATAGTAGGGTTAATGGGAGCATAAAAATTTATTTCTAGTGTTATATATCCTAATGACATTATCATTATTAATGTAATAATAAGATATTTATAAGGTAAAAGGTTTACCTAAGTCTTATTTTCTCCGTGAAAACAGTGGAAGTGGTCTCCGTTACATTTAATATAAAGTTTTATATATGATATAAAATAAGACACTTGTGAGATACTCTCATTAGTCGTGCATTAGATATGATCTAATAAAGGACACAACAAGACTATCTGTGTGACAGTTAGTATAACTGGTTGACAGTTAATGTGTCTCTTTTATATAGTATTCATCCTTCGTAAAGGATGATTCATTTGTCGAAATAGAAATTGATTAGAATGTCTAGTCAATCTTATGCATCATAGGATGATGGCGTAATGAATAATATATTATGTACAACTAAAAGACATCAATTTAATCGTAATTGTTACGATTTATTTTGATACGCTATAGACCATAGGATGTGTCTGAAACATGTTCTTTGTTATTTTTGAGATATTAAGAACGAGTTTCGTATTCATGGAGAATATAGTCTGTAACCACGAGGGTCTGATTAGTTTTGAGTCTAATTATGATGATTAACGGTCTATGTCGTAAAAATCAGAAAAGATGCAGTGGAAGTGTCATAAATGATTCTTCTGTGTAAGTGGAATTAATTGTAACTTATGAAGTATTGACTTATGAAGTTGCAAAGTGACCTTATAGATTAGAAGTTTTTTATATTAGTGTTGTACTTGCGGGTGTCTGCATAGTATTTTGGACTGATCCCTAAATACTTAGACAATCCAGCAGCTATAGCACAATATTGATATTGCATCTCAGTCATATTGATATATAACTTAGGTTATACAAAATATGAATGATGCTAGTCAAGGGAAACGTTTTGGGTTTGTTGGACAAACTCAATATGTTATAGCATGCTTACTTGTTATTGCCTACCTCTTGAGTGATAGGTCAGCTATTGATGATAATGCGTATGTGATACATATTTAGATGTATATATGATACCGTGGATTGACACTAGTGCAAATGGGAGAAATTGTTAGGGTTGGTATTTGGAATGCCAATCCAGATCGTATTCATGTCCGATTCATGAATAAGAACAATTCTTTTTTTCCATATCATTACTTATTTATGGTAGTACTTCTTACTTTTATATACATATTCGATCTAATTACAATTAGATTGAAACTAAATAGGATTTAGTGATATGTATATATTAGACAAAGACCCGATAATATATAATGTAGTGCACAGTTACAAAGTAGTTTGTAATTGACATTGTGAAGTGTCACTACTAGAAGTATATTATCAAATAAAGTTCATGGTCAAGATTTACTAACACAGGTTGGTTAGTAAAATCCACTGAGACCAGTATACGTCATCTATCGAGACTTGGTCCGACAGTTTATCCTAATGAACCATGAGTCTGGGGAGACTCGTATAGAGATGTAGGTGTTTATATTGGATAAACACTGAATGACTCACCAAAGATTTCCTAATAGATGGTACACCAACGTCAATAGGAATCTTCTCGGGTCAAGTGAGCATAGTGGTCTTTCGACTTGAGATACCACTGTGGATGTATGAGGTATCCTCTACACTTTGATGTCATTCACGTCACCGATCTATTTAGGTCAGAGCTCCGTCTGTTCGTCGGGTGTGGACTGGTCCTCAGGATATCATGTGCGTATCAAGATAGGATCTGTCAGCTATGTGTACAGAGCATAGATATGGAATTAACAATATGTTAAATCCATGGGCCCGTGGTACACTGTAGAAGTAAGTTTTAAGTGTTATTAAGAGATTGTTAATAGAATCGTCGACGGGATTATACCTATAGCGATTTGACATTTTTATCTATATCTCTGGAATAATCCGAACACCTGTGACGGATGGATTATACGTATGAGATGACCTCGACCTGTATGATTCAGCGAGTTTATCTGTGGTCGTCATAATTTACGGGTGGGTAGATTATGGACACGAAATTGGATTTCGTGACGGATATGCTTGAATCTAGAGAGTCTCACTAATGAAACATAGAACCATGGCAACTATTATAAATAATATTGATTATTTATAAATCGTTTAACGGTTAAATGAAAAGATACATGTATAAGGGGCGATTATGTCATTTCTAAATTAATTGTATTTGGATTAAATACTTGATTTTATTAAATACACATTAATTTTTGGTCAAATAAAGTATTTGATACATGTTCCAAATATATGTATTATGCAATATTTAAAGTGAATTTGATACATGTATTTAGATATTTGTATTAAGTAATTATCTAATTATTTAATTGTTAAATAATTAGAATAATTAAATACATTTATCTTTATCATTATTAAGTCTATATATGGCTTAGTGTTATTGGTACACATGTATATTTACTTTAAGGAATTAGAGTTCTAATTGAATTTGGCTTCTTTTAATTTGGATTAAAAAATTAAAAATTCAATTTACCTTTTTGCCCTTCTGTATTCAGCCAACCCTAGGTATTTAGGGGTTTATTTTTTATTTGCTTCAAAATTCTAAGCTTTCAAAACACAAAAACATAAGAGACTTGTGAGGAAAAGAAAAAGAAACCAAGAAGTAAGTGAAGAAAACTTGCAAATTAATAAGTATTTTCAACTTTTCTTTAGAAGAAAAAATGTTTCTTTTGTTCTTGGCTACAACATATATTGTTCTCTTGTTTCTCTACTCTCTTTTGTTTGTGTTATGAAGTTTTGAAGCGTGAATGAAAGATGTATGCATGTATATAAACAAAGTTTGCTTATTAATGGTTAATAAGCACACTTTTGGTCATTGGATGACTTGGTTGCCATTGTAGAGTTGTTAGGCCACTCAATGATGACCTAGAATTTTTCTTGAGTTGTTTCATAGTGGTGAGACTTGATTGGTGTTGTAGAGATTAGATTAAAGTGTTGGATTGTGTTAATTTTGGTTAATTTGATTAATTGAGAAATTAGGGTTTCAAACCTAAACCAAAATTGGGGCTTTTCATATATATGTTGTATTTTGATACATATGAGATGTATAAATTATTTTGGTAGTGATTGGAAATCACATAAACTTGTATTTGATAATTTAGGACCAAAATGATCAAAATGTAAAATATTGCGGCTCACGACAATAAGCAAAAAATCTGGAAAAATTTTATAGGTTGCATTTTAATGTATATAAGATGTTAAAATCATTTTGGGAGTGATTGGATATCACCTAATCTTGTATTTGATAAATTAGGACCAAAATGAACAAAATGTAAACTATTTGGGGCATTTCCGTAAATATGGAAAATCTGGAAAATTTTCAGATTTCTGTTTTTAATGTATATTTGATGTACAAATCATTTTTATTGTGATTGGAAATCACCTAAGCTTGTTTTGAACAACTTAGGACTAAAATGATTAAAATAGAAAGTTTGGGTTGTATGGTAATTTAATGAAATTCTGATTTTTGGGTTAAAAATTCTATTTTTGAGTATTGAGTGATTAAAATAAATAAGTTTATTTTAATTACCCAAGAAAAATTAAAGAAAACATAAAATTTGATTTTCCTGCATTCCGCTGTGTAACCCGAATATTTTGCCGAAAACCCCAACAAAAAACATTAAGCTCCAACGTCATATTGCTAAAAGGAAAATTCATGATTTCATTCCTGCAATTAATTAAAGCATTAACTGTTGCTAAAAATGGACGACCAAATATTACAGGAATTGGCTTATAACTGTATGTTAAAGGTTGTGTTTTCAAGACAATAAAATCCACATGATATATGAATTTATTGACTCTTAATAACACGGCTTCCACAATTCCTTTCGGTATCTTGACTGATCTATCGGCAAATAAAAGAATAGTTGATGTTCTTTTTAACTCGCCAATATTAAGTTGTTAGTAAACCGAAAATGGAAGTAAATTGACAGTAGCTCCAAGATCAATTTAAACATGTTCAATTTTTTGATTTCCAATCATACATGAAATAGTTGAACAATCAGGGTCCTTGTATTTTAATGCATTATTGGTTGAGAGAATGGAACTTACCTGTTTAGCTTGAAAAGCTTTCTTTTCTATCTGATGTTTTCTTTTAACGGTGCATAAGTCTTTCAGAAATTTGGCATAAGATGGTATCTGTTGGATGACATCTAATAAAAGAATATTGACATTTACATGTTTGAATATTTCATATATCTATAGGGAATAATTCAATTTCTTTATTTTTAATGCTTGAGGAAATGAAGGTGGATGAGAAAAATTATTATCATCAATGATAGGTAATGGTTCATCAACCTTTTCCTTACCCTATGAATCTGATTTATTTTCAATTTCACGGGGTTCAAGAATAGGTCTGTGGATGACCTTACCACTGCGAAGAGTAATAACATATTTGACTTGGTCTATGTGTTGACTACCAGAACTACCATCGTGAGGATTTTGATGACTCTTGGGGTTTGGCTGTGGTTGTGCAGGAAACTTCTCTTTATCGTTAATGGTTAATGAAGATGTGATTTTGGAGAAAACATTTTTCAGATCAATCAATGTTTGCACATTTTGGTTATTGATGGCTTCATATTTCTCAATGAATGCATGCAAGGTATCCTCAAGATTTTTCCTAGGCGATGGGACATATGATGCATAATTCTAGGAGTTTTGGAAATTCTGGTGTACTTGGGGAGGTTGTTGCAATGGTTGTGCTTGGTTATCATTCCTCTAATTGAAGTTTGAATGGTTTCTCCAACCACAATTATAAGTTTGGGAGTATGGGTTTGGATTTGGTATCTTGAAGGTGTTTATGGAACTGACTTGGTTGTGGAGACATTCTTACAATGCTGGCAAGGTTGGGCAAATTTGTGTGACATGTTCATTTGAATTACAAATTTGACATGTGACTTCCTGAATTGACTTGACATGATCATTCTTCTTAATTTCTAATGCCAGATGACATGATCATTCTTTTTTAGCTAGAGATGTATACTTAGCAGAAAGGTCATTGTCTTCCATAAGATTAAACATACATCTACCAGATGACTGTGGTTTTACAGGCGACTCATAGTGTTTGGTTCCTAGAACATGCCAATGATCTTCTAAGTCATGATTTCATGTGAATACTCAAAGAAGTTGCGGAAAAACTTACATTGATCAGTTTCGTAGGATGTTGAAAGTTTAAAACTTTTGTGTTTGAGAAGAGCTCCAAGCCTTTCCCTTGTGTTCCAAACTCTAGGATTTGTTTCCCTAACACCTTGGTTGACTCCTTGTAAGTGCTAGCTTGAAGAAATTTTGAAGAAAAATTTCTAAGGGGAGAGATGAAGCAATCGGCAATGGCTATGAAAAAAGGGAGAGAGTTAGTTGTTTTTTGATTTTTGTGTTATGTATATGATTTTCAAAAAATCAAATCCATTTACCAAAATCAAGTTTAGGTATATGTCATTCAAAATGACAAAATATGTTTTACAAGCTACCAAAAATCACCACCAACTTCTATCAACCAAAAGTGAATAAAGTTGACTAGTGATGTGAGTTGGTGGGCCCCACTTTAAAATTCAAAATTCGAGTGGGCCCGCTTAATACACTTCGGGCTTGGGTTCGTTTAATTCCGAATTAACGAATTTTCCGTTGCGACATAATTAAATCTAATTTAATTAAATAATGATGCCTAGAAAAATTATTATTAAAGTCGCTTACGAATTAATTCTAAATTAATTCGTTCGCCCGAATTAAAATCTAATTTTAATTCTGCTTTGAAATCTAATTTCAATTAATATATCGAATATATTATTTAATCGATTAATTCCAAATTAATCGTTCTCTCTCTACTATTCGATTTTTATCCCAGTTAAATTTTTTCCGTAATTAATCATAGATTAATTTTCTATCTCTTATAATTAATCATAGATTAATTCTGTTCGAGTCAAATGTCATCGGTGAATCTTTGGGAAGCGACCCATGAGATTCCTGGATATGTTGGCAGTAAATCCGGTCGTCGGACTATCTGAACTCGTGCGTACCAGATACCACGTTCTTACCGATTTACAAGACATGGTTGGCTTCTAGCAAAGCATCGTGCCTACCTAATTCTCCAGAAATATTCTTTTAAGGAATACATAATCTATATCAGGCGTAGTATACTAAGTATTGCGTATTACGATCCAGCATCAGATGTCACATGCTAGGCCTGGGGCTGGAATTATGTTTTCCCCGTACGAAGCATATATCAGATCACTAGCAACTACTCTCTTTAATCGGATAATCATGACCTTGTCATATTATCCCTATAGTTGCAACATAATAGAGTACCAGTTCTGTATCCATGCGTGATCATCATCTCCATATGACTGAAGTGATACTTCCATCTTGACATCACACCCAATACACTACAATTCTCAATAAACCCAGAAGAGGCGTACACAGAACCTGTTAAAGTCCCGGATGACCAAAACCAAAGCGTATTGATTGTCGCAAGTATTAGCGATGCAAGTCTCAGGTTAAGACCAAATACATCTACCATGATTCAGATTCCCATAAACACATAGTCATACTACCAATGGGATTCCGATGGGTCTATCCAGAGCGAAGCTTGTTCCCGTACCATCGGTAAACAGAACCTCATATTACACTTGCATGAGTATCCAATACCCAAATATATGAGAACTATGTCGTTACTCTTCCATAACGCGCACAAGTGTAATACTAGCTTATTATGCATTATCGATGTCCAGTCTCGATAATACTACGACTATGAATATTTAATGATTAAACCTTTCGTGGATTGATACTGTCTCATATCTTATTAATCCGGAACTAATCATAAGGACTTTTATCATTTATATATTCAAGTAATCTAATTACAAAATGATAAAATAGCAATTTCCTTTGTCACATAGTTAATTTGTACAAAAACCACAATGTCTTTTACAAATAGTGATGTTATGGGTCATAATTGTCCAACACATAGGTGCCTACTGTATCACATTGTTGTGCATTCTCTGCTATGTGTTCTATGTAATCTAATGCATCTTCGGGATTTTTGTCCCTAAACTCACTATTACATATCATTTCCACTACTTATTTACCTTGGGGTGTTAAACTTCGTAGAAGTAGGAAACCAACCTCCATGTTTCAAACCGGTGATGTGGACGAACATTCAATATTTCTTTAAATCCGTCCCAACATTGGTAAAGTGTTCCCCTACTCTTGTGTGAAAGTTGTGATTCTCCTTTTAAAACAATTTGTCATGCGAGGGGGAAAGAATTTTTTTCAGAAAATGATCTTGTAAATCATCTCATTGACACACTCACAAAATGGTTCTTTACTCTCAAGTATAAAAGTGTTAAATAATAAAATAACCCGGTAAGTCCGGGGTTGATCCACAGAGAATAGATTTAGTAAAATAAAATATCAATTCAAATAAAAATAAAAAGGCTTGATTTATTTGAAGTGATTGAAAATTTTAAATTAGATTGCAACAATAAAATAAAATATTGGGGGTTAAGGATCCACTTTTAATATTTCAAATTTAGAAATCTTACTTTTTATAATATATAAAATTGTCATTATTACCCAGTTAATTTATTTCAGGAATTAATTATGCCAAAACATATAAAATCAGCCATAAAGGCGGTGATAACATTTATCTATAACAAGTCAAGTTAGGTACCCAATTATGCCAAATAAATAAACCAGCCATATAGGCGGTAACAAAGTTTGTCAATATTTAATCCAGATTAAAATTAAATATTAGTCTTTAGATTACATTTTATATATTATAATACAAATAAGATTAATTTATATTTTCATATTAAAAGTTTCATCATTTATCCCAGCAATATGAAATTAGTTACTCATGATTTGAATAAAAACACTAATAATTTTATTCCTAAAAAAAATCACAAGAAAGCTTTAAAAACAATAAAACACATAAGAGCTGAAATTCCACAAATTTTCAGAGAGAATTGTGGAAATCGAACTGAATTTCTAAGGTGCTGAGCACCTTTATAAATATCTCTCGCTTGCAAATTGCAAAATATCTCTCACTTTTTAAAACAAAAATTGTCCGTACTTGTTTTGTAAAAGCATGCAAATTTATTTACATGTTTTGACAAATCCTCCACCTTTCGATATCGAAAGGTGGAGGCAAATTTATTTATTTTTTATTTTGGATTTTCTTGTTTATTTGTGTAATAATTATATATAATATACTTTGGATATTTAATCAATTTCAGCCTTGAAAACTTCAGAATTACAAAATCTTTTAAACAAAAAAGTTGTAGATATTTGAGTCTTATTTTATCTGGAATTAGAATCGCCTCAATCTGATATCGGAGTAAAAAGTTATGGCCAAAATACAAAAATTATGCAGGGTTGGAATTTCTAAAATTGTATTTTAAGTTTTTGGCCTCCAAAATTCAAATATCACGTCCATTTTTCTAATTATGCATACAAAATATTATTTCACCTACATAATAAATAAAAATCACAATAAAAATATATAAAACATAAATTTAATTATTATTTTACAAATGTTCTAAATAAATGGGATTAATGAAACTATAAGTGTAAAATGATTATTTTCTCTTATAATAAATGTACACTTTTTAGTGTCCATCACACCCCAACCAGCTTATTATTAGTCTACAGTAATTTAAGCGAACTTAAAAGAAAAATTATTATCCAAGTTGATCATTTTTTTCTTTCTAAATACTCAAATAAGTAAATTCTCTTTACTTTTTACCCTTCTTCCATACACACATAAAATAAGGTATCAATCAATTCATTATGCCAAAATTATTCTTAGGCCTTTTGAAAAGAGTTTTTTTTCCTAAAATTATATTAGAGTTCACACATTTTTTGACAATGGAAGTTTATTTATAAATACAAAAATAATGTTTTTTGAATAATAATACATCTTCAATCTTTGTAACGAAATTTGAGCTAGTGACTCCTAAACTAGTTGGCTTAGGGCATTAGGTTTTAAGACACCCCTACAGACTTAATTGCTCGGATCTCAGATGTTAAAAAAAAGAAGTGTCTGATTTTCTTAAACTTTCTCTTTAACCCATGTAACGAGCTTTGAGCCAGTGACTCCCAGACCAGTTGGCCTTATGGCATTAAGTGTTAAAACACTCATACAGATTTAATTGCTCGAGTTAGAGAGACTACGAAATTGAACTTATTCGTATATTTTTTTAAACAACTCAAGTTCTACCATTTTACGCGAACAATCATTGCTTGCTGAGGTAAGATGTCCGGTTACTAAATAAAATCTTTATTATTATTATCAATTTTTTTTAAAACTAATTCAAGATACACCGCTTTATGCGAACAATCACTGCTTGTTGAGATAAGATATTCGGTTACTAAGTAAAAGCTTGGTTAGTCTTTTTTCTTTTTTTATAATAAAAACACAAATTCCACTACCTTTAGGTTCTACCTCTAACAAACTAAAGAACTTAATATTACAAAATTTTCACTTACAACCAATTATCATATGTGACCGTATATGTTGATAATATCTGTCAAATGAGCATATGAAGATCAAATTTAATCAATATTATGGAGAATTCATAAATTTAAATGATTCAAAAAGAAAGGAAATAAAAACAACTTGTTATGAATTAAATTGAGATGCGTCTCAGAAGCGAAAACTCCTTATACTGTCATCTCTGAACAACAATTCCACTTGGTTAGTCAAATATTTATTGTTGATTTGTATGTGTATTTTTTTTAAAAAAAAAACTCGAGAGAAAATTAACACAAAAATATTTTTTTTCCACACACAATAACAACAAAGCAAATAAACAACATAAATCTTTTTTTTTAAAAGAAAAACACAACAATGAAAATTAAAATAAAAACTATCTAGTCAACTATCATCTCATATAAAATAATAACAAAGCAAAAAATAACATAAAATCTTTTTTTTGGAAAGAAAAACACAATAATGAAACATAAAACAAAAACTATCTAGTCAACTATCTCCTCCCCCAACCAAATTGAGACATTATCTCCAATGTCTGAATAAGAAGAAATATAGTTTAGAAGACATCACCTGATTAGTGTGGAATTGACAATTGAATCTACGACTAATTAAAAGAAAAATTACAGATTAAGATCCAAGTCCACTATACGCTTCTTGCCACAATCGTTATCAGACCAGTTCAACTTGGAAAGAATGTGGTCTATTTTTATTTCATAAACTAAGAGTTTGTCAATTAATTCATCAGTTTTTCTTACAATTAGGACGATATATTTTTTACCGATTTCGAAATAAACCCAAGTCTTTTGGCATCCTCAAGAGATACTAAAAGAAAATCGAAAAAGTGATCAGCATTGAATAGTCTAATTGGTTTTCGGCGAATGTTCAACTTCGCTCATGATGCAACTGTGAATATTTCTTCCAACGTGCCTAGCCCACCTGGTAAAGCAATAAAATCATTTCAGTAAGCCTTTCAAACATACCTGAGACAATGCACTCTTCTCCAGTTGATTTTTCGACGAGGTTTTCGTCTGCCAAAGTTTTTGGAATAATCCCCAAAATTTGACTGCCACCTTCTTGCACGACCTTTGAAACACATCCCATCAATCCAAGATTGCCACCGCCATATACTAATTGCATGTTTCTTTCCACCATAACTCTACCCAATTCTTTTGCAGCCTCAACAAATTCTGGTTTAGTTCCATAACTAGTTCCACAAAACACACATATATTAGTGACTCGTCATCTTGAAGTTTTCTCCATTTTTATTCTCTCTTTTATCTGGATGTGTCGAAAGAGAAATGACGAGCTGTATTTATGGATCTTGAAAAGAATGAGTAATAAAAACACTAGTACCTGTAAAATGACAATTGTCAGATGAACAGTAAAATAGATTGTGAAAGTCAAAAATTTAGATACTATCGGCAAAAGTAGAGGTAATCAAAACAATAAATTAAAGTAAATCAAAAAAGTAATTTAATGCAAAGGAAATCAAAGCAATAAATTGAAACAATATGTACTGGTAGTTGTGATTGTGGCTCACATCTTCCTCTGATTTTACGTCCAGTAACGACTTGAACGCCTTCTATGGGTCGAGGATATGATTCTCATCCAAATTTCTTATAAATTGACAAACATGATTATTTAAAGTCATATTCTAGAGACTGTATTGTTGTCTTTCTTTTTGAAATTGCGTAGGCAAATTGTGAATCATTCGATGAACATGTCCACTAGAATGCGTCTCAAGAGTAAATGATATATCATCTAAAGACTCATTACTCAAGTCATCTCTAATGAATTGAATTTTATCTTCGCGATTGTCAGACACCATTCCTAAAGAACGACAACGAGCGTTGCACGTCCAACTGCATATTTATAACAAAGACTTAATTGTTTAACTCTCCGTTTCTTAGCATAAATGATTTTCCCTAAACAAGACATGTAAGAAATGAAAGTGTCAGATGACTCACCCACCAAGCGAACCCTTGCTTCAATTACCCAACGAATATCACTAGGAATACCATTGATCATAAGAAGTCTTTTTTTTTTTCCGGTGCGCGCTTTGTAAATTTTCATCAGACCATTTTGGGGGAGAGAAGAGAAATATCTTTGGAGTTTTACAAGAGTTTCTTCCATGTCTTGATTGTAGGGTATCGGTAATTTTAGGAAATTGAAAGAACCAACTTAGAGTCACGGAGTATCGTTATCCAATGTTTAACCGGGGTGCAAGATTCTGACAAAAAGAGAAGATAAAAAATACTACAAACTCAAGAAAAAATGAAAATTAGACAAATATAAAATAAAACAAAAGAAAATACATCAATCACAGTGCACTGGGTTTGAAATGAAAGAGATTCTTGAAAATTTGAACACTCCAAAAAATAGTTTCAGACGTTGTATGTTCACTTTAAATACATCACCAGCCCTTGGGTTCTCAATATCAACAGCTCCAAATGGGTAAACATGCTTCACAATAAGGGGGCCACTCTATTAGGATTTCAATTTTCCAGGAAATAAATGAAGATGAGAATTATAAAGCAAAACTTTTTGACCAATTTCAAATATTTTTCGTGAAATTCGACCATCATGAACTGTCTTTGTTTTAGCTTTAAGAATTTTTGCATTCTCATATGAATCATTCATTAACTCTTCAAGTTAATTTAATTACAGTTTACGTTTATGACTGGCATTTTCAAGGTTTGAATTGAATGCTTTAATAGCCCAATATGCTTTATGCTCAAGTTCTACAAGCAAATGACAAGGTTTTCCATAACTAGACAATAGGGAGATATTCCCAAAGATGTTTTGAAAGTTGTTCGGTATGCCCAAAGTGCATCAGTCAGTCGAAGAGATCAATCTTATGATTTGGGTTGACAGTTTTTTTCCAAAATTTATTTGATTTCCCTATTTGTTAGTTCAACTTGACCATTTGTTTGAGGATAATAGGAGGTTGACATTTTATGTGTAACTCCATACTTTTTCATTAAGGACTCAAAAGGAATGTTACAAACTATTTCACGCTCTATCATGACATGGAACTGTTTGAAATATTTCAATACCTAATCCTTTGTTTTTAAAAATACACCCACACTTTCCGAAAAGCATCGTCAATGAAAGTCAGAAAGTATTTGTTACCACCTAGTGAATTAACCACCAAGAGACCATAAACATCAGAGTGCACTAGACTGAGCAACTCTGATCTTCTCGTAGAAGAGAATTTAAGGGAGACTCTATGTTGCTTACCGAATAGACAATAATTGCAAGGATCTAGAGCATCATTCTTGGAGACAATGATTAGATCCTTCTTTGTCAAGGTATACAACCCTTTCGCACCCATGTGACAGAGTCTATGGTGCCACAGATTTTAATAAGCCTCATGTTAAGCTCCATTGAGGCTTTCTGCATATATCTTCACATGAGTATTGTATAAAGTGCCACAAATATATCCTCGGGCGACGACGACGACACATTTTTCATTTTCTATGTGCCATTCCTAAAGTGGCTAACATAGTCTTATTTGTCAAGGGCTACCCCCGAGAGTAGATTGAGTCGAAGTTCTAGAACATGTCTCACCTCCTTCAGGGTTATTGTATACCTTACATTTGTCCACATCTGAATATCACCAATTCACACTATCTGAGATGAACTTGTATTTCTCATATTCACTGCTCCATAGTCTCCAGCTTTGTATGTTGTGAAGAAATCTCTGTGAGGGGTAACGTGGTAGGATGCTGCTGCAGTATCTATCACCCACTCAATATCTTGAGTTACGGTGTGAAGGCATGATACTTCCTTGATGGAGCAGATAACTACATCTTTTGAGGCAACTACTAGTGTCTCCACATCAATTTTCTTCGACTGGGAATTGCCTGACCCTGTTCTCATTGCAGCTTTCAGTAATTCTTCTTTAAATGGCATTCTATGCCATAATGGTATCACTTGTATGTAGTATTTCTTCCGTCTGTGGATTTACTTATACTTTTGCTTCTACCTCGATTTTTATCTTGTTGCATTCCTCGATTATTCATGACAAGGGCTTGTGTCTGATCCGTGCCCACGTCTTTTATTCTGGCCTCCTCATTTGACAGGACATATTTTACCATAGGCATGAGAAGTTTGCCTCCTGGAGCCGAATTGCTGAGAGTAACCACCAAGTTTGCCTCCTGGAGTTGAATTGCATAGAGTAACCACCACATCTTTTCTTCATCTCCCAGTTGCTTGTCTATTGTAGACAACTGGTTCACAGGCTTTGGAACTCATTGGTGTGTTCTGTAACGAAATTTCCACTCCGTAGCTTCAGGTTCACCAAACGCCTCATTATTAAGGTTTTATTACGAGCTGTCTTGGCCTGGAATATGTCTTCCAATTTTATCCATATTTTGTAAGCATTTGTATCATGTGCTATGTGGTGGAAGACACTGTGGCCGATCCACTGCCTAATATGACCTAAAGTTATGTTATTGAGTTTATTAAAGTCATACTCTTTAACAGATTTTGGTCTCACTCCATTCACCTCGATAATATTGAACATATCTTTACAGTGTAAACAATCTATCATTCAAGGTCTCTAGAAGGAGTAATTGGTTATTTCCAGCTTGATCATTGCACCCGAAGATGAATCTTCCATTTCCATTTAAAGTTTAAAGTTTAAAATAAAAATAGGACAAAATCGAGGTTGATTTTCACAAATCAGAGGTCACTATTGCGTCCGAAACGGTCGAAAATGGTGGATTAGATACTTCGTTGGTCCAAATTCGACTCAATGACCGATTTGTAAATATCTAAAACTTCTGAGGCTAAATTATAAATTTCAATGACTTCAGGGGGCTCAATAAAATTTACTAGGTATGCTAACGTGTCTGACACGTGGCCGATGATGTGGTAAAGGTGGGACTGGAGGCTGACATGGCTGATGACATGACTAATGACGAGGCGTTGATGTGTCAATGACTGTGTGATGGTGTGACGTTGACTGTACGATGTTGTGGCACTGATCTGGTCGTCTTCAACCCCCAACAGACGCGTGTGGCACATGGCGCACGTGATCTCACTGGTGCATGCGTCAGCTTTGGACCTCTGATT
Organism: Zanthoxylum bungeanum; assembly: GCA_019454045.1. Lineage (NCBI taxonomy): Eukaryota > Viridiplantae > Streptophyta > Magnoliopsida > Sapindales > Rutaceae > Zanthoxylum > Zanthoxylum bungeanum. The sequence goes on from SKCR01036159.1 coordinate 77,974, forward strand.
CGATTGTCAGAAAATACCACCGTTCTCGTCTAGACGTGAACAAGCAGATGACATGTCTGACATGTGACCGATGACATGGCAAAATTGGGACCAGATGCTGACGTGGCTGATGACATGGCTAATGACGAGGCGCTGACGTGTCAATGATTGTGTGATGGCATGGCATTGACTGTACAGTGATGTGGTGATGATGTAGCACTGACTTGGTCATCTTCAACCTCCAACAGGCACGTGGCGCGTAAACCGCTTCTCACTGGCACGTGCGTCAAAATACCATTGTGCTCGTCTCGACGTGAACAAGCAGATGGTATGCTCAAAATTGATTTTTGACAACTTTCTCGAAATTCGAATTTTCCGAACCGAGTTCCATTCTTCAGTTTTACGACCCCCAATGTATAACCAAAGCTCTGATACCATTTGTTGTGATTCTCTGATCACTGAAGAGTATTTTTGAGGAAAAACTGATTCTATTACTACTTGAACAAAATTTGCAAGTGTTTACAAACTTTACAAAAATCTCACTTTCTTTCTACGCTCTCTAAGCTTTCTTGCCTTGAAGCTTAATATTTGGGATGATTTGAGCTCTCAAATAAGCTCCATATTTGTAGTAAAATTCTTACCTAAATTATCAATAAAAGAATAGTGCTCCACCTAAAGTAGTTTGGAAACTTGCACCATTTTCAAACTCCACCTAAAGTTGTTTGGAGGTTTCTTCAATGGTGGGTGGCAATGGTCCACTCGTTTTCATGAAATGAAACTCAAGGTTTGTTCTGTTTGCTTTAATTTGAGTTATTATTATTTTCATTGTTGTTAGTTTGAATCTGCTTTTAAAATCGAAGAATGGAACTCGGTTCGAAAAATTCGGATTTCAGGAAAGTTCTCAAAAATCAGTTTTGAGCATACCATCAGCTTGTTCACATCGATACGAGCACATTGGTATTTTTTGGTGACCAAACGGAGCCCCAAAGAAGCCGTACATGTCTTACAGAGAGTTGCATATACGACGCCAGTCGCGACACTCACCTCACACTCGTCCAGAGATTGAAGAAGATGACGGGTCAACCATGTCAACACACAATCAGCGCCACATTAGCGCACAGTCAGCACACAGTCATGACACATCATCGCCACATGTCTGTCACGTCAGCAAGCCAGTCTCATTTCTGCCACATCAGCAGCCACGTGTCTACCACGTCAGCATCCATGGTAAATTTCAGTCCTCTTTGAAGCGGAGAAAGATCAGTCCAGGGGAAAATTCACATAAAATTCAAAGGTGAGGCTTTAGTCTACTTTCGATTACAAAAGTTGAGTAGAAAACTCACTACTCAATTCGAAGGCGACACCACGAAAATGCTCGTTCTTCGAAGTCTTGGGGATAAAAATCTTACTTGCTCATTCCTAGGAACTCAGTAACGTGGCCAGTAAGTCAGCAGACATTGAGGCAGGCAGACAGATATTTTCTTTTGACCAAGGAACCGAACCGGCGTCCTCTAGGTGTACAAACTAGACTCTCGCTCGATGGACATACCACAAAAAAGAGGCAAGTGTTCTAACTAATGTTATTTCCCCGTCAAGGACTTTATGGCGTGCTTCCAACGACATATAGTCTATGACATTTACATTTTAGCCCCAGAAAATTTAGAAATTTACAAATAAGCATCTGAGTCGGATTTGGACCAACGAAGAGTTAAATCCATCATTTTCGACGTTCCGGACGTAACAGTGACCTTCTATTTGTGAAAATCAGTTCGACTTTGTACTATTTTTATTTTAATCTTTAGACTTAAAATGGAAATATAAGATTCCTCTTCTGGTGCAATGATCAAGCTGACAGCAACCAATTACTCCCTTTAGAGGCTTTAGATGATAAATTATTTACACTGTTATGATCTGGTTGATATTATTGAAGTGAAAAGAGTGAAACCAGATTCTGTCAAAAAGTGTGACTGGAATAAACTCAACAACATAACTCTTGGCCATATTAGGCAGTGGATTGGTCATAATGTCTTCCACCATATATCACAGGACAAATGTGCTTATAAAATATGGATAAAGCTGGAAGGCATGTACCAGGCCAAGACAGCTCAGAGTAAAGCTATGTTAATGAGGCGTTTGGTGAATTTGAAGCTACAGAGTGCAACAATCAACTGTCTACAATAGACATGCAGCCGAGAGATGAAGTACAAGCCCTCCTACTACTTAGTTATCTTCCTGATAACTGGGAGACATTTGTGGTTACTCTCAACAATTTCGCTTCAGGAGGTAAACTTACCGTGCATATGGTAAAAGATGTCATGTCGAATGAAAAGTGTGTGAGAAAAGACGTTGGCTCAAAACAGACAGAAGACTTCATCACGGAAACACGAGGAAGACATCGAGGAAGAGAAATAGGGAGAGGCAGAAGCACAACCAGAGTTAGATCCTCATATGGAAAGATGTCTACTATAGTGCCACCATTGTGGCATAAAAGACCA
>SKCR01036160.1:0-80054 GCA_019454045.1 Zanthoxylum bungeanum
TAGTTCCAGTTCTAAAATGTTAAAAATCGATTTTTTTTATCCAGTTCTAATTCTAGTGTGGTGGAAACAGGAACCAGTTTCTAAATTATAAAATTAATTTTTTTTTGTTAAAAAATTGAAGGAAAATTCAAGTCTCTTACTTAAATAGTGTACATTCACCCCACCCAAATCTCAAATTAAATGTATATTGAACAAATTGAACAAAGTCAATTATCAACTATTCTATTTCTTAAATGAAATAAAAAAATATTGAAAAATGTAAAATATGGTAACCTGAAATCGGACCGCAACCGATTAGGAACCAATAAACATGACACTCTATTTAATAAGGTAGGTTCCCATTCTAAAATATTATAAACCAATTTTTTTCGAGTAGGTTCTGGTTCCACTAGAAATCGGAACCGAAACTGATTTTGGTCACCTCTAGTAATTGTTTGAATCTTCTATCTTTATAAACAGTGAACATTTTTCAAGACATATGTTAAACACTAATTTTTCACATCAACACACGTTAAAAATCACTAGTTTTTTTTAAAAGATTAAAGATTGATTTCATTACTTAAAAGAGGCGGAAATACACCTATATTTGAAAGAAAACTATCTTTCTAAACAACATGATTATCAACCCTACTTGCATATTTTGCGAGTGAGTAGACAATAAGATTACAAGATCTAGAGGCTAGCAAACAAAAAACTTATCTAGTCTTACTACCATGTCTTTAATATCTTCAATAATCCATATAATTTATGTCATTGTGTCCTTCCTGTTTGAGATCAAATCCACTACCTAAAAACAATTGGACACCACCATCACTTGAATCACTTTTGCTTCTTCTGCTACTTGGAGCCCAAATCTTATAGCTTCAACTTCAGCTACCTGCACATCCCATAGAAATGTATGTTTTTTATGCCTACACAGTACTTCATCGTTTGCATCTCTAAACACCACTCTAGCCCTGCTTTAGGCTTGTCTTTGTCCACAATAACATATGTGTTCATCTTAATCCACCCTCCAGAAGAGGGAGCCCACCTTATATTGTTTTAATCTGTGATAAGCATGTATTTACTTTACTGTCCAAAATAATATGCATTTTGTGTTCTACTTAATGTGTGATTTATGAACGATGTTCGACCAGACTTATTATATGTCCGGCCGGATATGTATGCTCCACGTACCACTGGGAAATAGCCATTTCGTTATAAATACATCCAAAATGCATGTTTATTATATCTATTATTGCGTATGAATGTTTCTGCGACACAGTACATCCAGCCAGACTTCCAATAAGTCGGGCCTAATATGAAGATTGAATGCTATGTCCGGCCAGGCCTTGGACAACTAATACGTACTTTAGCCTATTGTAATGTTTTATTTCCGCACATAAACATATTTATTTATTTACCGTTTTCATGTTTGCTTTTTGTATGTTATTTTAAATTGTTTTCGTGTGTGATATTGTATTATAAGATATGAAGATACATCTTTTGAGTGTAAATATTATACTGGCATCAGTAAAGGATCATTCCTGAACCCAAACGGGTTTAATGTCGGACCTTACGAGGGGTATAGTGCAACTTTAAATCGTTCTCGGTGTCTCATACCGAGTGGCGATTCCATTATTCTCTAGTTAGTCCCCCACGGGACTATCTGTATTCTTCACAGGCTACGAGCCTAACAATGTAGTGGTCGTCAACGTCATAGGCATAACGATAAACCCTACTTCACTCCTACAGATGGCGACTCCACTAGGGATAGAGAATCGGCCCCGAAAAAATATCTTGTAGTATTTATGGTAAGATTAAGGAGAACCAGCGTTACATATCGAGAAATCACTTTCACTCAAGGCGGTGGTTTGTGATGATAATCATCATTTATTGGCACGTATCAGTGAGCATGAAAGCGCGTCTATTTGGTCGATTGAACCCTGGAGACGTAGTTGTGGACAACCCTTCATGTTCTTGGGTATAAAAAAATGCGTTCACTTAGTCGATTGAACCCTTCATGTTATTAGGTATAAAAATGTCACTTTCTGATTGCTTGATAATGTGGAGAATAGAGGGAAATGTAATATTTCATAGCTTTGGAGTGAGCTAACCATGTTTCTCTTCTACATTGTCAACAATATATCCAGTTCCTTACAGCAAAATTGAGATATAAAATAGGACTTTCAATCACCATTCACATTTTGGTTATTCAAATTTATAGTTTTTCATGCCTTTGATTGTATGATATGCCTACTTTGCTTACAATAATTCCCAAGAACTTAAGGATTAGATGCAATGATTTACTCCACAAAATGTGGTTACTATAGTTGTTTCAAGGCACATTTGTTCTTTTTTGACATATATGGTTGGTTTAGAATTGTTAATCTATTATTTGTTCTATTTTTACTCAGTTTGTACCAGATAGATTTGAGTGACTATCAAAGTTTTTTACTTGGCTTTCAAATCTTATATCAAATTTTGTTTATGAAAACAACTTTTATTTTGAAGATATTTTACTTCAATGTTGGATTATTCTTAATGCTTATTTAAAGACTTTTGTGTTGTTTGTGTTTATGTAGTGAATTTAGATTGTTCAATGATGAATGTGTACATGTAGACACCTTTAGTTCATTGATATAAATATCGATGAATGATGAATTTGATTTACAATTTATATTTTAGGTAATTATAGAATTTTTTATAATTTTTTTATATATTTTTTAAGAATATTTTTTTTGACAAATAATTATTTTCACATTTCGTGACATAATATAATATCACGTGACATAAATATATGGTTACATATTATGACAAAATTTTCTCGTCAATTTTTTGAAAAATGAATCAAATTTCCCGCCAAAAAAAATATAATCTTCCCGCCAAAATTTAAAAATAGCGCCAAAAACATATAGTAATAAACTATTCCCTCCAAAAATATTGTGACAGTGGTTCGGTGGATTTGGATCCGACCTACGTCCACGGACACAAACGGGATGATACTTTTATTGCTCAAAGGTTCTTTTCAGGTCTCTCTTTTGTTTTCTACAAGTCAGAACTTGAAGATTCAGATCCTATTACACATATTCTACCCTTCTATTTATAATAGTACAGAAATCAGATTCCTATTCGTATAAGAATTCCTGGTCGAATCAGTGTTATCCTATAAGGATTCCTAGTCTAATACTGCTTTCACTTCTCTTATTCCTTTTTGGATTCTGACTCATTACTTTTCCTTGTGAAAGTAGGATAACTTGTTTATCTTATCCGCAAGAATAGGGCGTCATCTTCTTGAACACGTCTTGCCATATGGTCGATCTTCATGAGGTCGGTCATGATAGTTCTTTGTACTGAGGATGCTGCTGTCGACCTGATAGTGCCCGATTTATCTGGAAAAGTGGTCGGTCACCTATCATCAAGTGCTCGGTCTCTCACTGTTTGGCTCTTAGTAGTCGGGTCGGCATTAATGATGTTGACTGAGAAGTGAATTACCTTTCTTACCCCTGTCGTGCTGCTTGAATAACGTAGTGCCTAAAAACACCATCAACAGATGATAATTTTATTCAGTTTTGGGAAATTATCATTAGTCCATCCAAAAACTATATAGTATTTGGGAAAAAAAATTCAATTTTAAGTTTTATCATCTATCAACCTGAAATTTAACGGATGTTCGAAAAAATACACAATTTTTGTGTGGTAAATGTTTCTTTCTTTTTTTTTTTTTTGTTTGAAAACTTTAGATATATAAATATCATTTTCTTAAATTTGATATTTTTTCGAATATTAGACAATTTTTGAGTGCATAGATGATAATTTCCCTTTAGTTTTCTTCTCATTTTTTTTCAATGTTTACTTGCCCTTCATTTAAATTTTTATTTTACCACTAGTGATTTCATAACCTAACACTTATTGGTTAAATTATATTATAATAATATGAATTCAAATCTTAAAAACAATCTTTTTGTATAAAACAGGTAAGGTTGCGTATATGATGATCTTTTATATACCATTTTTCAGTGTTTTCAAAATTAGATCGGTGATCGAATCGATAATGTAAAAAGTTCAATAGGTCATTGGTTCAACTGGTCAAACAGTGCCCAGAAAAGCGGCAAAACCGGCTTATATAATAATTAATTTTATTTATTTAGAAATTACAAAAAGAATTGAACTGGTCCAATTCGATTCACCAATTTTGATCGGTTTTTATCAGTTTTTTCCAGATCGATTTTTTGGTTTGATCGGACCGGACTCGAGGTCGATTCCTGATTCGACCGGTTGAACCGATCGATCCGATTTGATTTTAATGACACTGCCTTCTTTATAAGAGGAATCTTATGCATTTTGTATACTTTTTTAATCTACTACGTCAAGAGCTAAATTCATAAAGTTAATATAACTTAGAAATTTGTGGTAATAAAATGTGATTTGCATCCATTTATTAAAGAAAAACGGTTAGATTTGTTTGTTTGTCTTTTTTTAATATGCTATAATTATAATCCACGTTAAATAAAAATATAAAAAGATAATTGAGCCCTGAGTCCCGAAGTCATCCTCTAACATCTAAAAGGGTATGATTAAGAGTGACTTCTGGGATAATCGGCATAACGACCTAAAATCATATCAAAATTAAAATCTTCAAATTTTTTTAAAAATAAAAAAATAAATAATTATTATAATAAAAAATCAAAAAAATTGATCTTTTAATGATTGAGAGGGCACCTACTTTATAATTCAAGCCAGCCCAAGGAAATGATTGGCGTTCATATTGCGTTTTTGAACCAATAATTTTGTCGGTGAAAGGAAATAGTTCGTTTTATCAGTTTTATTAATTAGCGAAAATTGAGGACGATTAGATGGAAAGTAACATGCAATATTTATTTTTTAAATAAAAAAATATTTATATATATTTATTAATCTCTCTAAAATTTGAATAGAAATAGAAATAGTGAGAATTAATAGGAGATTTAAAAAGAAACAAGACTACACTTGTAAATGTGGAATCAATCATTTAGGCATAAATAAATATCTAGATAAATCAATTTGCAATCCTCACCATACAAAGTCTTTAGTAGTGGGATAAACAGTCTATTTATTTATTGACCCTGTTGTTGAGTGTTGAGGTCAGGTCACCACACAGGAAGGAAAAAAAAAAGAAGAAAAGAATGGGAAATAATGTGAGGGGAGGTGTCTTAGCTGCAGCGATCATAGTCATGGCGGCTGCTGCTGCTGCTGATGATGCCGGAGGCAACAGTAACAGTAACAGCAGCACCAGTATTTGGATCCTGTGCAAAAATGGTGAACGTTGCCTGTTTGAGGAGAATCTTGAGTTGGAGTTGGGTGTTTTGGCTGCGATGATGCCGACAGCGAATAAAGCTAATCGGATTTCCTTTAAACCAGCAATCAAATGTGGAAGAGGTAATAATTATAAGGGGTGTACTCCAGATCCAAATAATTCCAAAATTGGTGAACATTGCGGCACTGCCCCCTATAATCGCGGTTGCTGATGCGAAATCATACATCCATCTCATCTCTGTCTCTGTCAGATGTTTCAAACTCTAAACAAGCGGATAATAAATTTAATATTTATGCTAATCATCTTTTATTTTGTTAAATTAGTATTATTATTATAATAAAAATTAATTAACTCTCCATTCTCTCTTCATCTAGTAGTTTATTATATTATGTCAGTATGAGATGATCAAGCTTCGGCTGGATTGATTATTTCCTAGTTTATAATGTTTTACTCAATTTCCTTGAGTAAAACATGTAGGGCATTTCAATCCAGGACCTAACTCTTTCCTTCTACTACTTCAATTGAGCAGCAGGTGGAGTTTAGTACCATAGTATACCAGTAGCGAAACCATAATTTTAATGGGGTAAAATTTGTTTTTCATAAAATGATGGATAATCTTAATTTTCTTGGAGGTAAATAAAAATTATTTCATTAAAAAATCAGATATTTTTCTTTATTAATTTATAGAAAATATTAATAAAATTTGATTATCTCCACTCGCACATATATAATTATGCCGTTATCAATATTAAACTTAGATATGGACAACTCACTCCCGATGCATCCCGGACAACACTATCAGAATGCTGTAATCATCTTTGCAGTGGATCGACGGCACGCACCATCATTGATCATCCCTTCTACTGTTTGAGGGGACATTCATACATTTTTAAAATATAAATAAATTTTAATTCTAATTAATATACAGATTTACTCTTTAACTTCTCGGGAAATATTGTCGGTATATCCATATTTTTTAAAAAAACAATCAGATTTGGAGTCTATAGAGATTCCATGTCGATGATATGAATACCACTAAGCTACCCACCTAAGTGGCTTATTTCAAAACATGTTTTTATTTAATATATTGTAATTCTACGGATATATAATCTGAAATCTATTGAAACATTAAATATATATAATTATAATACATTCAGAAATCTACATCTATAAAAAGATGAATTAAATTTTCATACCGGAAATATCTATTCCACTCAAATAATCGAGGTTAAATCTACTCTCAATTTAGGAGATAATGATTGCTGCCAGAACATGAACATGTTCTTCCCCATGGTGGTAAAACATGTTTAATATTCATAATATCTCATCTGTCATTTTATCGAATCTAGATATATTTCACCAAATCCAAATAGATATATAAATATGGTTTCGATGATCAAGTTGCATTTGATATTAAACAATATTTATTTAATTATTAATTATTATTTTTTATATATATATATATATATATATATATATAATAAAATATTATCAAATTTTTATACCTATCACGTGATACTATTATTATATAATAAATTTTTAAGAAATATATACCGTATTAAACAGTTAATTAATTAAGTATATTAATTAATCATCAATTATTGTACTATGTGAAAGAGACAATCCTTGACAGTTGTCACCTTTTTTATTCCATGGCATTCTCATGCGATTGTGGGGTATGTTTTCTTTTTGGTTTGATTCCTTGGACAAACCACTAGTTTCCACATCTAAAATTTATATAAGATAACTTTCAATTGCATCCGTAGCTTTTAAAATTAGATGGTTGGACGATCAAATCGAGAATCGTGTTGTTTATTTCATTTTTTTTGGAAACAAGACCGAAAGGAAAGGAAAGGAAAGATTGATGTGAAGAGTGAAATGTTCTGTTTACTCCCGAACAAAAATGATACATTTACACACACTTTTATTTAAAATTTTACAAACTCTCTCACTGTAGTTACAGTGATCTACAGTAAATCACTGTAGCTACAGTAAATCACTGTAGTTACAGTGAGAGAGTTAGTAAAATTTTAAGTAAAAGTGTGTGTAACTGTATCATTACTCCTCTCATAATATCATTAAATTGTATGCAGTGTCTCATTTGCCAATGACAATATAATTAGAATTAACCACTGAAATATTGTATTTGGATTCATTTCCTTTTGTCCAATTTGACAGGGCTGTCTTCTCCACTTTGATGGAAAATCCATTGTCATAGTTGTATAAGTTCGAGTTGTGAATATAATTTATTTATAAAAAAAAATTAAAATATAATTTTTGATTTTCATGAAGACATATTAAAATTATCTCATGCAAGATCGGCCATCAATCGAGTATATATTTGATTCATAAGTGTAGACACTTGATTTCGCTTTCGAAACAAAGGTAGAGTGAGCGGAGAGTTTCTACCCACCGGTGTGGTAGGTGTCGTAGGCATTCCGATGCTCAAGTCAGTAGTGAAGACAAACGGTAAATAATGAGAGAGTAAGGTCTAAAGTTACCTTTATCTCAATGACTGCGTGAGGGCGGTGGGCCGATGCTTAGAGGGTGGTATACTTCGAGAACTCAAGTAAGAATACTTCAGCTTGAATGAGTCGTGACTATGAGTTCTATCTTTTTTATAGGCTATTATGATGTGGGTCTCATTAATATGTTAAACACTTAACTTTTCGTTACTTAAAAGGCTAATCACGTGGGGGTAATTAATTAAGGAAAAGAAGTTTTTTGGTTTGGCTGTTGGAAGGTCAATAGGTTGTCTTGTAGGATTCTCCTAGTATATAGGCCTGCGAAATGTTCAGTTCATTGATCCCACCTTGGCCCATGAATTGATTGTTTGAAGGAATTGAGCTTTAGATGAGAATAGTTTAAGTCTTGTGGGCTGTATATTGTTAGGTATTTGAGTTTAATTGATATTGGGCCCGATGTGAAAAGATGATTTTGCCCTTGGTCCAAATTTGGCCCCTACAGTTTGTCATCTACTCTTTAAGTCAATAAGTCTTTGACTTAGAGAGTACTTGACGAGTATGTCGTATGAGACTAGATTAAATCATGTAAGCGTACATGAATGTTGATGTCCAAGCGTACCTGGATGTTGATGTCGTTTGGACCTATCAAAGGTCATATCATGTTTGAATGAGCTAAATAAATATCCGGGATGATCCTCGGACGACCAGACACGACGATGATCTGAGAGACAGTCATGAGCTATGAGGACTGACATTGTCGACTGGACCAGTTGAAGGACCAAGGTCTTCTCCAGTCGACCAGACCTGCTGAGGGTTTGGGGGAGTCTTCTATGTCGTCTGGACCATATGAAGTCCAAGTCTCGATCTTGACTCGATATGAGCCATGAAGAATATTCCCGTCGACTGGACTAGATGAATGACCATGATCATCTCCAGTCGACCAGACATGCTGAGGGTCTGAGGGAGTCTTCTATGTCATCTGGACCAGATGGAGGTATAAGTCTTGATCTTGACTCGACATGAGCCATGGGGAATATTCTCGTTGACTGGACTAGATGAATGACCAGGATCATCTCCAGTCGACCAGACCTCCGGATGAGTCTTCTATATCGTCTGGACCAGATGAAGATCCAGGTCTTGATCTTGCCTCGACATAAGCGATGGGGGAATGTTCCCGTTTACTAGACCAGATAAAGAACCATGGTCATCTCCAATCGACGAGACATGCTACGTGTTCAGAGGATTCTTCTATGTCGTCTGGACCAAATGAAAGTCCAGGTCTTGATCTTGATTCGGAGTGAGCCATGGAGAATGTTCCCATCGACTGGACTAGATGAAGGACCAGGATCATCTTCAGTCAACCAGACCTGCTGAGGGTCCAGAGGAATCTTCTATGTCTTCTGGACCAAATGAAGGTCCAGATCTTGATCTTGACCCAACATGAGTCATCGGGGAATGTTCTTGTCAACTAGACCAGATAAAGGACCAATATCATCTCTAGTCGACCAGACTTCCTGAGGGTCCGGAGGATTCTTCAATGTGGTCTGGATCATATGAAGGTACATGTCTTTATATTGACTCGGTGTGAGCCATGTGGAATATTCTCGTCGACTGGACCAGATAAAGATCCAAGATCATCTCCAGTCGACCAGACCTGCTGTGGGTCCGGATGATTCTTCTATATTGTCTGAACCAGATGAAGGTGCAGGTCTTGCCTCGACATAAGCCATGGGGGAATGTTCTCATCGACTAGACCAGATGAAGGACCATGATCATCTCCAGTCGACCAGACCTGCTGAGGGTCCATAAGATTATTCTATGTCGTCTGGATCAGATGAAAGTCCAAGTCTTAATCTTAACTCGAAGTGAGCCATGAGGAATATTCCCGTCTACTGGACCAAATGAATGACCATGATCATCTCCAGTCGACCAGATATATTGAGGGTCCAGAGGAGTCTTATATGCCATCTGGACCAGATGAAGGATCAGGTTTTGATCTTGACACAACGTGAGCCATGGGGAATGTTTCCGTCGACTGAACCAGATGAATGAACATGATCATCTCCAGTTGACCAGACCTACAGAGGGTCCGAGGGAGTCTTCTATGTCGTCTGGATCAGATGAAGGTCCAACTCTTGATATTGACTCGACGTGAGCCATGAGGAATGTTCTCGTCGACTGGACCAGATGAAGGACATGATCATATCCAGTCGACCAGACCTGCTGAGGGTCCGGGGGAGTCTTCTATGTCGTCTGTACCAGATGAAGGTCCAGGTTTTGATCTTGACTCGACATGAGCTATGAGGAATGTTCCCATCGACTGGACCCGATAAATGACTAGGATCATCTCTAGTCGACTAATGTGAGTCTTCTATATTATCTGGACCAGATGAAGTCCATGTCTTGAACTTGACTCGATGTGAGCCATGAGAAATATTTCCGTCGACTGAACCAGATGAAGGATCATGATCATCTCCAGTCGTCCAGACCTGCTGAGGGTCCGAATGAGTCTTCTATGTTGTTTGGACCAGATGAAGGTACAAGTCTTGATCTTGACTCGGCGTGAGCTATTGGGAATGTTCTTGTCGATTAGACCAGATGAAGGACCGGGATCATCTCCAATCGACCAGACCTGTTGAGGGTCTGATGGAGTCTTCTATGTCGTCTGGACCACATGAAGGTTCAGGTCTTGGTCTTGACTCGGCGTGAGCCATGAGGAATATTTCCGTTGACGGGACCGGATGAAAGACTAGAATCATCCCCAGTCGACCAGACCCGCTGAGGGTTAGAGGGAGTCTTCTATGTCGTTTGGAGCAGATGAAAGTCCAGGTCTTGATCTTGACTCGACATGAGCCATGGGGAATGTTCCCGCCGACTGGACCAAATGAATGATCATGATCATCTCCAGTTGACCAGACTTGCTGAGGTTCCGAGGGAGTCTTTTATGTCATTTGGACCAGATGAAGGTCCATATCTTGATCTTGACTCGACATCATCCGGTTGAATTTGTCATTGATACGACGCAGACTCAAATGGCCAGGTACGCATCATCTAGTAGAGGTACGAGTAGTGTAGATTTATTTAAATATTCTGATGCAAAAAATAGAGAAGAATTTGCGAAATTAACATGTATGGCACATCTTTCTTTAAGCTTTGGTGAAAAACTTCATTTTACTAATTACGTGCATAATGCTTTAAACCCTGCTGCATGTAGAATGACTCGAAACACAACAAAACGTCATATTTTCAAATTATATAAAGATGGTAAAATTATTTTAAATGAAATATTTAAAGAAATGAAAGGTCGTATTTCTATATGTTCTGATATTTGGAGTGACCATTGGCAAACACACTCATACATGGGTGTGACTTGTCATTGGATTGATGCATCATTTACCATGCAAAAACGACTCATTGCATTTAGAGTTTTTGATGACCAACATACTGCACATAATATTTATAGAATGATGAAGGTAATTTTTGATGAATATGGTTTAGGAGAAAAAATTTTAACAATTGGATTTGATAATGCATCTGCAAATACTGCATCCATCAATGATTTAAAAGAAATATGTCAACCAAATTTAGGGGGTCGATTTTTTCATATTCGTTGTACATGTCATGTCCTAAACTTATGTGTGCAAGACGGTCTAAAATTATTATCTCCTTTCCTTGATCCTATTAAAACGGCACTTAACTGTATTTGGTCATATTCTCAAGTTAGGAGGGAATGGACCAAGTTTTGTAAAATAAATGGTATTAAACCGATTAAATTTTCTAGAGATGTTCCAACACGTTGGAATTCTACTTATTTTCTTTTATGTCAAGCACTTCAATACAAAGATGCATTATGTAGTTTTTTTCTCAACATGTTCAAAATATCACACTTTATCCTAGTCAATGGGATATTTGTGAAAGAATTTTAGATATTTTAAGAGTTTTTAATGATGCTACTTTAGTTTTTAGCGGTGTTTATTATCCCACTGCACATTTATTTCTTCTTGAAAGTTTGAATATTGTTGGCACTCTCGATGAACATGTTGACAGTGACAACCCTAATGATATTGTTTTGCTCGAAGCCATTACTGTTATGAAGGTAAAATGGTTGAATTATTTTAGAGAAATTCCTTTACTTTATCTTATTGCTGCTGTTTTTGATCCTAGATTTAAATTAGAAGGTTTGAATGGTGGTTTACAAGCTTACTATGGTTATTTAGGAATATTAGATGACATTGATATTACGAGCATAATGACGAATTTAAAAAGTGATTTAATTATTTTATTTAATGATTATATTGTAAGATATAACTTAGGAACAATAGGTCTGTCTAGTAGTAGCGAACCGGTAATTCAACCAAGACTTAGCGCAGGGGATCGTTGGTTATTACAACGAAATAAAAAATCTAGGGATACGACAACAACTAATAACCCTGAATTAGATAATTATTTATCTACAAATTTTGAGTTTTCTAATGAAAGTTTATGCAGTAAAAATTTTAAAATCCTTGAATGGTGGAACCGGCGTCAAAATATATATCCTGTTTTATCTATTATTGCTAAAGAGATATTGGCAGCACCTATTTCCACCGTTGCGGTTGAGCAAGCCTTCAGCTTGGGAGGTAATATATTGGAAGCTAGGCGATCTTCATTACATCCAAGCACTCTAGAAGCAACAGCTTGTGTGGATGATTGGACTCGAGCTGATCTGAGACAACAAGAAGATGCCCCCGATGATTTTGAAGATTTGTTCGATAATGCTCTCTGCAACAAGTGCAAACGGAAGCTGCGGACCGGAGCCGAAGGATCAACTGATAATGATGATTGATAAATGTAAAATTATAATTTACAAAGGGGATATGTCTTAAACTTGTAATGGAACTACGTGAGCTTTGATTCCTCTCACCCTTGGAGGATACGTAGGCAACTTAAATTTTAAAAATTTAAGCTCAAGCTATTCAATGTAATAATTTTTTTTTATTTATAAATTTAATCTCATTTTTTTTAATTAATAATTTTTTTTTATTTAATGATTTGACTCCTCTCATTTTTTTATTTTAATTAATTAAAAAAAAAATGACCGAACCGAACCGAAACCGAACCGTTCGGTTCCGGTTCGGTTCGACTTTCCGGTTTCACTTAAGTGTGGAAACGGAACCGAACCGGATTTAACCGGTTCGGTTCCGTTCCACACTTGTGGAACGGACCGGCCGGTTCGTTCGGTTCCGAACCGTACCGAACCGCCGGCCGGGTGTACTGAGCCATGAGGAATATTCTCGTCGACTGACCCAGATGAAGGTTCAGGATGAGCTCCAGTCGACTGGCTAAAAGGCTAATGTCGACTGGACTTGAAGTGCCAAAAATATAGATATTGGTTAGTTCCACTGTCTTGATTTACTTTTGTCGTGTCGAATGAAATTCTATTATCGCATGTTATTGTTTGTATATCTGAAATCATAAACATGGTTAGTAGCAAGTAAATAAGAATATTTATATATGTTGTCTGGAGACTACGTCGGTTGGAGAAATTGATGATCTTGCTTGGTGAGAAGTATGCTATGTGGATTGGATTAAAGGGAGATCGAAATCACTTTTACTATATCGATTGGAAAATATGGAGATGAAGTCACAAATGGTTAATGCCTTACTCTTGTCTGGGATATTGGGAAGACAATGGACGAGGTTCCTTTTAGTCAAAGAAGAGCAAGTGTCTTCATTAGTTGTATATTGGATATAGAGGTTACTGATCTTCGTGGTAGGCTATTCTATTCCTTTCAGAATGTCCCCGGTCGACCTCAAAGTTTTCTCCTTTCAAAATATCCCCAATCGACCATAATATTTTCATGTTCTTACTAGTTGGGCCCTCATTGGTTCCGTGAAATGGGCTTTGTAGGTTTTGGCCTATTGCTCAGTTTCCACTGTAGCCCTAGTGAATGTTTCGAGGCGTCATTTGGCGGGAAAATGAAGCGCCAAAAGGAAAGGTGAATATAAGAGGTTTCAGAGGCTCACTTTCCTTTATTCACGAAAAACTCTCTCGTCTTGCAAGTTGGAAGAGCTCTCGTCATCTTTAAGGTATTTTCACAACTTCCTCATGCTCTTTAGTTTCTTCAAGTGTTCATAGAGTAGTTTCAACCTTGACGGAGGCAAAATCTACTGAAATGGAGATTGACCTTGTTGGAGAAGAATCACATGTTGCTGTCGACGTTTCTACTGAAGCACTATCTGAAGGTCGTAAAGACTGATTCTCTCTTGTTTGTAATCAAGCTTTTTTGTATTGTAAACAATATGAATGAAGATGTTTGTTGATTCCATATCTCGTTTTTCCAATTTTCAATTATCACAATGTCACGTCGTCTTTTGAAAAATAAATATTAGGAGAATTGTCCACGAGTATATTGTACATATGTCATACATGATATAGATTGCACGGTTCTTGTCCCCCAGTCAAAATATAGATACTTCTCGAATGGCTATTTTATTACTAAGGGTATTGATATCATCTATAGAATATCTTTGTGTAGATTGGATGAACCTTCTCCCTTCTTTTCCTCTTATATTCTTCCCATCTGATCTCAATTTGGGCTCGGGCCATGACATGATCTATAGTGTAGCATTAGAACTTTGACAACTTCTTATAAAGCCCATTGTCCGCTAGCGGTCCATTCTTGAAGGCTTCTACAGCAGTCGGTCGGTGGAGATCCGGAATGAAAATTATCTCCTTGTTGAAATGCGCTAAGTAGCCTCGCAGATGTTCTTATTTCTTCTGTTGAATTGCATTGATGTCTTCTGCGGTTTCTCGAGCCCACAAGAGCTGGTAAAGTACTCCACAAACTTTTATGCTAGTTCTTAATATAACCCAATGGTCCGATAAAGAAGATTGATGAACCAAGTTAGGGCGGGGCCTGCCGATGTCTGTCCAAATTCTCTGTACACCACAGTTTCCCATTGATGTTAAGTCAAACATGTAGACATCATCTTCTATTTTTAGTGAATCACATGGTCGTCTGGGTCCGTGGATCCATCATATAACTTCATATCTGGTGGGCTGAATTTCCGTGGGAGTTCGATCTGAAATAGTGACGGCTCAGATTTTTCAACTGGTAGCCTGATATCTGGTAGGCTAGACAAAATTACTTCTTTGAATTCTTTCATTTCCTTCCACATTGATGAGGTGACTTATTGTGCTCCGTCGGCTGGAGAGATATGGTGACTCTCTGGTGACTTTATGGATGGTTGTCTGATGGAGGATTGTCACTCACTGTATTGTTGAACGCTCCCAAGAGATTGGTCTAAATATTAGGGTTGCTGGGATGATCGGGAGTTTCTCTTTGCTATGAGGTTGATGAAATTTTTTCCAATTGCTTCTGGAGATTTGTATTGGAACTTCGCATGATAATATTTTCTTCTTCCAACACTCTTAAACGTTCTTGTAGAGCGGCTAATTATGCGATCATACTGATGTTTGCTCACTGCCAGAAGCCGTGAGTGGTTGTGTTGAAAGGGTCGTAGACTGAGAGATATTCGCTTGTTATAAATCGTTAAGGCCCCATGATGGGTGTCAAATTATAGACACTGGATTTTATCTTTGGTCCACAATCAAGAATTTGTATGATAGGGCATTAGCGATCTTACAAAACAAAGGTAGAGTGAGCTAGAAATTTTTATCCACCGGTGTGGTGGGTGCCGTAGGCACTCTGACGCTCAAGTCAGTAGTGAAGACGATCAATAAATAAGGAGAGAGCAAGGTTTGAGGTTACCTTGATCTCCGATGACTGCTGTGAGGGCGGTGGGTCGATGCTTAGAGGGTGATATACTTCGAGAGCTCAAGTAAGAATTCTTCAGCTTGAATGAGTCGTGACTTTGAGTTCTGCCTCTTTTTATAGGCTATTATGATGTGAGTCTCATTAATACGTTAAACACTTAACTTTTCGATGCTAAAACGGCTAATCACGTGGGGGTAATTAATTAAGGAAAATATGTTTTTTGGTTTGGTTGTTGGAAGGTCAATATGTTGTTTTGTAGGATTCTCCTAGTATATGGGCCTCATAAGTGTTCAGTTCTTTGGTCCCACATTGGCCAATAAATTGGTTATTTGAAGGAATTGACATTTATATGAGAATAGTTTAAGTCATGTGGGCTAGATACTGTTAGGTATTTAAGTTTTAATTGATATTGGGCCCGAAGTGAAAAGACGGTTTTGCCCTTTATCCAAATTTGGCCCCTACAATAAGAAATATTAGAATGTTCATACTTTAATATTTTGGTAGACCTAAGTTGATATTTGCAGAAATCATAAGAATATATTTAAATCTTACTGAATTTAATGAAATAATGATTTCAGATAAAATATAATAACCTTAAAAAAAATCCATGTAGTTGACCTTATTTCATGGGAAAAAACTTTATTTAGTGTCTGTTTGGTATGACTTCTAGTAAATATAAAATAATTTTTTTAATCTCAAAAGCTCTTTTCAAAATTTTTATTAGTGTTTTGTTACATTTTTTAAGTAGAAATGTTTGGGATTAAAAATGTTATCTTACCTCTATTAGAAAAAACTCAAAATTTGGACTTTTTGGAGTAAAGTTTGAAAAGTTTTTTTAAGAATTAAATTGTTTATATTACCCTAATTTAATTTAACAATATTATTTCATTTATTTAATAATACAACTTTAAAAACTTGTGTAATAATTTTTTTATAATTTTTAATAAAAATTCTCACTCATAACTGTCATACTCATAACTGACATACTCACAAAATGGTTCTTTACTCCCAAGTATAAGAGTGTCGAAGTAATAAAATAAACTGGTAAGTCCGGGATCGATCCACATGGAATGAATTTAGTAAAATAAAATAACAATTCGAATAAAAATAAAAAGGCTTGATTTGTTTGAAGTGATTGGGAATTTTAAATTAGATTGTAATAATAAAATAAAGTATTACGGTTAGGGGATCCACTTTTAATATTTCAAATTTAGAAATCTTACTTTTTATAATATGTAAATTGTCATTATTAGTTATTACCCAGTTAATTTATTTCAGGAATTAATTATGTCAAAACAAATAAAACTAATCATAAATAAGGTGATAACATTTGTCTATAACAAGTCTAGGTCGGTACTCAATTATGCCAAATAAATAAAATCAGCCATATAGAGGGTAGTAAATTTTGTCAATAATATAAATAATATAAATAATATAAATAATATTAATCTATATTTTTATATTAAAAGCTTCACTATTTACCCCAGCAAAATGAAATTAGCTACTCATGATTTAAATAAAAACACTTATAATTTTATTAATGAAAGAAAAAAAATTACAAGAAAACTTTTCAAAAAATAAAACACACTAAAGCTGGATCTTTTCATAAAAAACTTCAGAGAAAGAAGCGTGAAGGAAGCTAAGGATTGACGTGCCGAGCACTTCAATCCTTAGAGGTGTCTGACACATCTCTCACATCATTTTATTATTTTATTATTATTATTAATTTTTTTTAAGTCACATAACTTTCCAAAAGTTGTATGACACTTTAAAATACAAATGGAAAATGATACCCACCTTTTGGTGGGATGTCATTTTCCAATATTTATTTATTTTATTTATTTAATTTTTTTTGAATATTGACAATAATTTTTACATGCAGTATATGTTGGATTCTTTATCAATTTCAGCTTTGAAAACTTCAGAACTAGAAAATATTGTAAACATTAAAGTTGTAGATATTTGAGTTTTCTTTCATCTGGAACTGAAATCGCTATAATCTGATTACGGAGTAAAAGGTTATGGCCAAAATATGAAAATTATACAAGGTTGGTATTTCCGAAGTTGTACACTGTTAGAACGCCCTTTTAAGTTTATGGCCTCCAAAATCCAAATGTCAAGTCCATTTATCTAGTTATGCATCCAAAGTATTATTTTACCTATATAAAAAATAAAAATAAAAATAAAAATATATAAAACATAGATTTAATTATTATTTCATAAGTGTGCTAAATTAAGAGGATTAATGAAAATATAAATGTAAAATGATTAGTTTCTTTTTTATTAAATGTACATTTTTTATTGTTCATCGCACCCCCAACCAGCATATTACTAGTCCCTAGTAATTTAAGCGAAAACTTAAAAAAAATCTTATCCAAGTTAATAATTGTTTCATTTCTTTCTAAATTAACAAATAAATAAATTCTCTTGTACTTTTTACCGTTCTATTATACACCCATAAGAAAAGTATTAATCAATTCATTGAGCCCACAATATTCATAGTTCTTATTGAAAAGAGAGTAATATTTTTGTCCTAAAGTTATATCATAATTCACACATTTTGACAATGATAATTTATTTATATACAATATATATATATTTTAAAATAATAATACATATTCAATCCTTATAACGAGCTTTGGGCCAGTGACTCCCAAACCAGTTGGCTTTAGGGAAATATGTGTTAAGACACCCCTACAAACTTAATTACTTGGATCTCAGATGTTAAAAAGAAGAAGTGTCTGATTTCCTTAAGCTTTCTCTTTAACTCATGTAACGAGCTTTGCGCCAGTGACTCTCAGACTAATTGGCCTTATGACACTAAGTGTTAAAACACCCCTACAGACTTAATTGCTCGAGTTAGAGAGGCTACAAAATCGAACTTATTCAAACATATTTTTTTACAAACTCAAACTCTATAGTTTTACGCAAACAATCATTGTTTACTAAGGCAAGATGTTTGGTTACTAAGTAAACAGTGAGGTCAACCAAAGGACAGCAACCTGACCGGTGCGTAATCACACGCGTATAATGCAAGCGCACGTATCGTTCAAGTAATATAAAAAGTATCGATCCCACAAGGACTTAATACCTAATCTATTAATTTTATGAGGTCAAATAATTACTAGTATCTAACAAGTTGATTGATTGATTTGAAATGGTGATGATTCTAAATTTAAAAACAAGTAAATAAAATTGCACGAAAGTATGTTTAAGAAAATTCAATATTATGAAACTATCTAGGGTTGTGAATCTTTCTAATATCTTTTAAAAGATGAAGTGGTTATTTCATGTTTGTGCAATATATTGGTTTACTAACCTGGAACACTAAATTATGCGAAAGCGTCTGTCGATGGTCAGACGCAAATACCCAGTATAACCCAATTGAACCATATGTCTATGTCAACCAAATTACCGGGATTCATTAAGTTTAAGTTCCAATTATGGCTACCCCGCCCGACAGGTATATGTCTATCCTGTAAGGAAATCTATTAAAGGGTTATCTATGCTCAAGGAAGATCGTATGCTATTAAGTCTAAGGCTGAAACCTAAAATTCATTTGTCAAGTTTATTTAGATTTACCAGATCAATCTTATTAGTGGCCAATTAACAAGACGCATTAAGCTTAAAACTTAATAAGTAAACCTTTAAATTACCCAAACTATAAAATAACCCCTTATAAACCGGTGATATTAAAATTCATCACAACCCCAGATAACTAACTCAGTTACGACACATAACTAGGGCTAGTAAAAATTTAAAAGTAAAAGACATAAAGTAAAAATGCTGAAAAGTAATTGCGGTAAAGTAAAAGCTGAAAAGTAAATTACAATAAAATAAAATGCTAAGGTAAAATGATCAACTTTTACTATTTACTATTTAGATATCTCCATTAATATAATATATTAACTTGTGATTATTTTACCAACCAGCCATATAGGCGGTAACCTGATTAAGTCAAATTAAGTCCGACCAGCCATATAGGCGGTATCAAAATTTATCCATAAACCTGCCATATAGGCGGTAAGAAAGTTTAATTACCAACCGACCAATCTGGCGGTATCCTTGCTTAGTCAGATTAAAACCAGTTTATAAATGATTACCAACCGACCAATATAGCGGTATCCTTTTTAAGTCAAATTTTAAATGTGAATATATTATATTTAAGGGAGATTAATCTAAATAACAATAGTCAAAGGATTACCTTTCACCCTAGCAGGGGGAAGTTACCTCTTCATGGTTGAATAGTAAATATTGTAAGAGTAAAGAAAATATATTACTATTACTATTACAGTACGTAATTAAAATTTAATTACAAAACTGAAATTAAAAGAAACTAGATAGAAAACTCCATATTTACATCAGAGAATTCAGAGAGGAAGGTACATCTAAAACTGAAACCTTGAGCTGAATTTATAGGCCTCGGTAGGCTTCGGGCGTCGTGACACGCAAGGCTTTACGCGTCGCGACGCGACACGTGTCAGCTTCTGGTTGGTCCGCCGAGATTCTTATCCAATGACGTGGTGATGTGGATGATTAACTCAATAATTGAGCTGACGTGGCAGTGACGTGGCGATGATGTGGCGACCGTGATTGTCGGCACCATAGGATTGCGATATGTGGCGCGTTGTGATTGGCTGATAATGACATGGCGGTGACGAGGCACGTTGACTCGGTCAACTGGTGATGTGGACGATGACATGGCTGACACGTGGAGTGACATATGGCGACACGTGGCGATGGCGATTGTCGGCACCGTAGAATGATGACACGTGGCATGTCGCACGTTAGCAGATCGGTTGTGATGATGACATGTGTCACGATGCACGTTAGCAAAGTCAAACTTCTCAGATTCTGACATATGGACCCTGTGCACGTTAGCATGGATCGGTGCACGTTAGGCGTCGCGACGCGCAAAATAATGAAAATGCTCTTTTGTCCGTTTTTCACTATTTTGGCCCCAAATCACCTCCAGAGAGTCCTGAAACTTTATTTATCTACAAAATAACACAAAACATATCAAAATATTCACAATACTCAAGAAACTATACAAAATATTAGGTCAAATGAGTGGGAAATAATGATACATTTACCACTCATCACAACCTCATTTGATAAGTTTTGAAGAGAATCCACTATTCCATGATTAGCCATTCACGGCCTCACCACCAATGTGCCTAAAGACAATATTAATTTTTAGGGTAAAATATTCATCTATTTTATTAATGAAAAGCTTGTTTAAATAGTACAATTGAAACCCTAATTGTAATATGTTCAAAAAACCAGAAATAACCCTAGGTAATAATCCTTATTACAAATAAAATCATGGGCCCCTAACATTTGGCACACTCTAGAATAAACAACAATATTAAAACCTAGGGCCCCTAACAGTTGGCCCACTCTAAAATAAACACTATCATTAACCCCCTCTAGGAGGCATTCACTTGTATATTTTCGACCCCTTCATTGCCAAATAACTTGAATGGATTATTAGGCTTCATCCTTGGATGCTTGGATCCATACTTCGAGTCTTGTTTTCTTGATGCTCCTTGTATCATATCATTCTCCCATTCTTTAAGAAGATTCATCCTCGAATCTTTAAGGTCAATCTGTAATGTCCGAACATTTTATCTCTAACCAAATCTGATTTGCCTTTCTGATTTTTTTTTGTGCGTGATTTGTGTTTTTTTTCCACAGCCCACTTTTTTCTGCTTTTGTTTTTTGAAATTTTTGAATTCAGCACAGGCAGGATGACAAAAGAAAAGGAAAGAAAGAAAGGAAAAAAAATTGACAGAAACATGATCAAGGAAAAGAAAAAAATTTAACACAAACATGACTCAAAGAAAAGAAAAGAAAATTAACAGAAACAGAACTCAAAGAAAAGAAAAAAAATTAACAGAAACAGGACTTAAAGAAAAGAAAAAAATTACCAGAAACATGACTCAAAGAAAAGAAAAAAAATCATAAAAAGAGAAAGAAAAAAAATTAAAAAGACACAAATGATAAGATATAACCTGCTCTGCAACCAAAGCTCTGAATACCAACTGATGAAAACCTGCCTGGAGCAAAGCCAGACAAACCCACAAGAGATTGTTATCCACGCAACTTCTGTGAACTATGCGGGAACAAAGCCCGTGAAACCCACAAAAGATTGTTATGAGCGCCCATGAAAGCATAACTAGGTTTGAAGATTAGAAACACGTGAAGAACAAAGCCTCATGAACCCCTAATTGCTTGAAATGCCACAAAGGACAACAACCTCATTTGATAAGTTTTGAAGAGAATCCACTCTTCCATAGTTAGCCATTCACGGCCTCACCACCAATGTGCCTAAAGGCAATGTTAATTTTTAGGGTAAAATATTCATCCATTTTATTAATGAAAAGCTTGTTTAAATAATACAATGGAAACCCTAATTGTAATATGTTAAAAGGCCAAAAATAACCCCAGGTAATAATCCTTATTACAAATAAAATCCTAGGCCTCTAATATTTGGCCCACTTTAGAATAAATACCAATATTAAAACCTAGGGCCCCTAACAGTTGGCCCACTCTAAAATAAACATTATCATTAACCCCATCTAGGAGGCCTTCGCTTGTATATTTTCGACCCATTCATTGCCAAATAACTTGAATGGATTATTAGGCTTCATCCTTGGATGCTTGGATCCATACTTCGAGGCTTGTTTTCTTGATGCTCCTTGTATCATATCATTCTCCCCTTCTTTAAGAAGATTCATCCTCGAATCTTTAAGGTCAATCTGTAATGTCCGAACATTTTATCTCTAACCAAATCTGATTTGCCTTTCTGATTTTTTTTTTGTGCATGATTTGTGTTTTTTTTCCACAGCCCACTTTTTTCTGCTTTTTTTTTTGAAATTTTTGAATCCAGCACATGCAGGATGACAAAAGAAAAAGAAAGAAAGAAAGGAAAAAAAATTGACAGAAACAAGATCAAGGAAAATAAAAAAATTTAACACAAACATGACTCAAAGAAAAGAAAAAAAATTAACAGAAACAGAACTCAAAGAAAAGAAAAAAAATTAACAGAAACATGACTTAAAGAAAAGAAAAAATTACCAGAAATATGACTCAAAGAAAAGAAAAAAAATCATAAAAAGAGAAAGAAAAAAAAATTAAAAAAAACAAACGATAAGATATAACTCTGCAACCAAAGCTCTGAATACCAACTGATGAAAACCTGCCTGGAGCAAAGCCAGACAAACCCACAAGAGATTGTTATCCACGCAACTTCTGTGAACTATGCGGGAACAAAGCCCGTGAAACCCACAAAAGATTGTTATGAGCGCCTATGAAAGCATAACTAGGTTTGAAGATTAGAAACCCGTGAAGAACAAAGCCTCATGAACCCCTAATTGCTTGAAACGCCACAAAGGACAACAACCTCATTTGATAAGTTTTGAAGAGAATCCACTCTTCCATGGTTAGCCATTCACGGCCTCACCACCAATGTGCCTAAAGGAAATATTAATTTTTAGGGTAAAATATTCATCCATTTTATTAATGAAAAGCTTGTTTAAATAATACAATGGAAACCCTAATTGTAATTTGTTAAAAGGCCAAAAATAACCCCAGGTAATAATCCTTATTACAAATAAAATCCTAGGCCCCTAATATTTGGTCCACTTTAGAATAAATACCAATATTAAAACCTAGGGCCCCTAACAGTTGGCCCACTCTAAAATAAACACTATCATTAACCCCATCTAGGAGGCCTTCGCTTGTATATTTTCGACCCCTTCATTGCCAAATAACTTGAATGGATTATTAGGCTTCATCCTTGGATGCTTGGATCCATACTTCGAGGCTTGTTTTCTTGATGCTCCTTGTATCATATCACTTCTTGCCATGATCGTTATCAGTTCAGTTCAACTTGGAAAGAATGAGACCGATTTTTAGTTCATAATCTAAGAGTTGGAGAATTAATTCATTAGTTTTTCTTGCAGTTTGGACAATATCTTTTACCGATTTCGAAATGAACCCATGTCTTTTGGCATCCTCAAGAAATATTAAAAAAAAATCGAAAAAGTGATCAACATTAAGTAGTCCAATGTGTTTTCGGTAAATGTTCAAGTTCACCCATGACGCAACTGTGAATATTTCTTCTAACGTGCCTAGCCCACCTGGTAAAGCAATAAAAACGTTAGCATGATTAATCATTTCAGTAAGTCTTTTAGACATACCTAAGACAATGTATTCTTCTCCATTTTATTTTCCGATGAGGTTTTCATCTGCCAAATGTTTTGGAATGATCCTCAAAACTTGACTGCCACCTGCTTGCACAACCTTTGAAACACATCCCATTAATCCAAGATTGCCACCACCATGTACTAAGTGCATGTTTCTTTTCGCCATAACTTTACCCAATTCTTTTGCAGCCTCAACAAATTCTGGTTTAGTTCTAGAGCTAGTTCCAGAAAACACACAGATATTAGTGACTCGTCGTCTTGAAGTTTTCTCCATTTTTATTCTCTCTTTTATATATCTTGGTGTGTCCTCCAAAATACATTATATATATATATTATTAATACTAATAAAATACATGTGTGGGTAAATACATAATAAGCTCATTTTGTCGCCAATCTAAACATGATGAATGATTTCCAAGTCTGATCTGAATATAGTTGTCACGCTCTTATGGGTTTTTGGGACTTGGAATTCAGATTTAATATCCATTTTCCTATTGAGCATTCGAAGCATTATTTTACCTACACAATAAATAAAAATCGCAATAAAATTATATAAAACATAAATATAATTATTATTTTATAAATGTCCTAAAATAAGGGGATTAATGAAATTATAAGTGTAAAATGAATAGTTTTTCTTTTATTAAATGTACACTTTTTAATGTTATCAATTGAGATACCCCATTTAAGCGTAAATATTATACTGGCATCAGTAAGGGACCATTATGAACCCAAATGAGTTTAAGACCGGACCTGACGAAGGGTCTAGTGAAGCCTTAAATCATTCTTGATATCTCATACCGGCTAGAGACTCCATTATTCTTTGGTTAGTCCCCCTGCGGGACTATTCATACTCTCTACGGGTGCGAGCCCAATAGTGTAGTGGTCACCGACGTCATAAGCATAACAGTAAATCCCGCTTCACTCCTACATATATGTGTGATACGTCACCCTTATTATTTCATCATTTTGTTTTGATATAACATAGGGTGGGATGCCAATATTGTTGATTTTTGTATGGATGGCCCAATGTTGAATGTTTTACCTCGTTTGTCTTTTGGTTGATTGAATGGATCGGGGTCAGATGATTTCCCATGAGGCCCTGGTATGTTAAATGGCATGAAGAGGGAGTGTTCCTTCGTTGCCAAGTGTTGCGATGGTTGGGGTTGGATGTTTGCCTACAAGGCCTTTGAGACCAAATGGCTTGGGGTCAGATGATTTGCCTTGATGCCTTATTTTCGTAATGGCATGAGGAGAGAGTGTTCTCTTGTGGCCAAGTGTTGAGATGTCATGAGGTTGAATGTTTTCCCTAAGTCATTTGCGACTGAATGGCCCGGGGTCAGATGATCTCCCCAAGGCCTTATTGTGGCAGTGGCACGAGCAGAGGGTGCTCCATCATGGCCAAGTGTTGAGATGGCTTGAGGTTGGTTGTTTTCCACCAATGCCTTTACAATTGAATGACTCAGGGTCATATGATTTCCCCGAGGCCTTATGATGGTAATGGCATGATGATGGTGTATTCCCTCATGACTAGGAATGTTGAATGGCTCGGGATTGGATTTTCTCCCCTGATGCCCTACTGCTATGATTAATAGAATTAGAAGGGCTTCGATCCCTCGGTATGATGTAATAGAATGGAAGAGGAATTATGCTGTACATCAAGCATCATCGAATCAGGTCGGTTTTGAGGGGAATGGACAGATCATGTTTATTGGTTATGACCATCAGAAAGATAAGATTCTTTAAGTTGATTTTTAGCTAAGTGCTAGTCAGCACCGACTCAGGTCGGCCTAAAGAGGATTAAGTGGGCTGGGCGGTTATATCCCTTGGTGATGGTGGGTTTCTACTTCCAGATTCTGGCTAAGTACCAAGCAATCCCAGCTCAGGTCGGTCTTAAGTAATTTGAATGGATTGGGTCATAGACAATGATTGAGTTGTATTCTTTTTCATAAAATGGTTTGTTGGTGTGTTTGTTGGGGATTTCTCAAAGGCGCGGGCGGAAGCGCAGTTCAAGCGAAATCGTAACTTTTAAAACTTTTAAACTTACCAAATAAATTATTCAATATTCAATATGAATAATTCATTCATATTTCACCTAAACATATTATATTTGTTATCAAATAACAATATAAATAGTTTAGAAAACATCACAAAATTTTTACGAAAACGTTTTTCCGTAAAATGACATAAAACACGTTTTTGCCCGAACCGACCAACCAATACACATGGGAGTTGCCCAGATCAGCCCCAATAGTACTTGGGCAGTTCATGGACTTCCCAAATAGTGACCAATTTGCTGTTTGGACAGTCGTCACCCGATAAGCCCAAAACTCACCCGGTAACGTCGTTTTTTGCCGTTTTCGCTATTTTCACTCCGAAATAATTTCCGACAATTATTCCAATGCCCGATACACATCCAATACATTTAAATAGCATATTTTTCATCACCAAAATTTCAGAATTTCCAGATCTGATCTGGGTGCCAAATATATCATTTTTCATGCTTTAAATCCAATTTTCTCAACATTAATCATATTAATATTTACACCAATCAAAGCCACCACCTATGAAGAAATCAAGAACAATTCTAGGAGTTACAAGAGTGGTCATAACATTCTAGAATGGTAACAAGTCATCAAATGATAAAATTGGAACTAATATTACACTAATATTATTCAATCTAACTTCACACATGCATCTAGCCTCCAAATCCATCCTCCAAATCAAAAAGCCCCAAAAACCAAGAAATAAAGAAACCCTAGATCTATTCTAAATATTCAAGAACAAGAAACAAACTTTCTAAGATTAAGAATATTGAAGATTACCTCAAAATCTCCTAATTTCCTTAAGCTTTCTTCTTGATTTCATCTATTTCTCTCAAGTTTCTTCAAAAAATATTTTTGGAGCTTTCATGGAGGTATATTTCGACCAAGGGAGCTTATGAATGAGGAAACAAAATTTTCTCACTTTAAATGCAAGGCTTTGACAAAATTAGGGGCAATATGGTAATTTTAATTTATTTAATCACATTTAAAGAATAAAAAATCATGCTACTTGTTACCAATGATAATAAAACATATGTAATAACAATTACTACAAATGAATTATTATTTAATCTAATTATATATTAAGTTTAAAGTAGACAAAATCAAATTGAATACTTCAACCTTAAGGTTTAATATTACTAGTAACCAATAATAATGAAACATATTACTTAACAATCATGTAATATATATATTATTTAATTATCTAAATATTTAATATTTAAATATCTAAATAATTAATTAATACAATTATTAGTATATATATGTATTTTTATTTACACTAAATAAAAAAAATACATATATCAATGGCATTTGTCAAAATCTCATTAAACAATTAATATGTATCTAATCAAATTTTGTATCAAATACAAATACAAATACATATTAATTATTAATTTACCAAAATCCCCTAATACATGTATTTTCTTTTAACCGTTGAAACGATTCGAATTAACTTATTTAATCCGATGAAGTATTATGAATAATCTGTATTATTCATAACGTGTTGCCCAAGTGCTCAACGTGTACACTTCATATTGTGGGACTCTCTAAGTTTAGGTTTATCCATCATGAATTATGATGACCATGGATAATCTCGCTAAACTATACAAGTCGAGGTCATTGCATACGTATAATCCCCCTGTCACAGGCTATCAATATTATATAGGGGATATATATAGGAACGTCAAATCCCTAAGGTATAATATAGTCAACTTTCAAATTTATGATCTCTAAATAACACTTGGAACTCGCTTATGAAGTATACCACGACCATGGATTTACCTGATAGCAAACACGTTCAAGATACCTATGCCCTGTACACATGACTGACAGATTCTATCTGATACTCACAGGATAACATGAGCATCAATCTACACCCAACGAGCAGGTGGAGATCTGATCTAAATAGATCGGTGACATGACTGCCATTAAAGTGTGGAGGATGTCTCATATATCCACAGTGGTATCTCAAGTCGAATGACCACTATGCATCTCGACTCGAGAAGATTCTTATTGACGTTGGTGTACCATCTATAAGGAAATCTTCGGTGAGTCGTTAAGTGTTTATCAAATAAACACCTACACGTCTATACGAGTCTCCCAAGACTCATGGTTCATTGGGATAAACAATTAGACCAAGTCTCGATGTACGACATGTACTGGTCTCAGCGGGTTTTACTAACCGACCGTGTCAATAAATCTTGACCAGTAACTTTATTTTAGAATATACAACTTATAGTGACGCTTCTCAATGTCAATTACAAACTACGTTGTAACTGCGCACTACGTTGTAAATCATGTGGCCTTTGTCTAATATATATGTATCACTAAATCAGATTTAGTTTCAATCTAATCATAATTAGATCGAATACATATATAAAAACAAGAGGTGCAACCATTAAGTAAGTAATATTATGGAAAAATGAATTGTTTGTATTCATGAATCAGACATAAATTCGATCCGGATTGGCACTCCGAGCACCGACCATAATAATTTCTCCCACTTGCTCTAGTGCCAATCCACAGTATCATATAAACATGTCAATATATATCGCATACTCATGGCCCTCAAGAGTTCACCTAGCACTCAAGAGGTAGGCAATAACAAGTAGGTCTGCTATAACATATTGAGTTTGTCTTACAAACTCAATCGTTTCCCTTAGCCATCATCATTCATATTATCTATAACCTAAGTTATACATCAATATGACTCAGATACGACATCAATATTATGCTATAGCTACTGAATTGTCTATGTATTTAGAGATCAAGTCCAAATACTGTGAGACAACCGTAAACACAACACTAATATCAAAACTTCTAATCTATAAAGTCACTACGCAACTTCATAAGTCAATACTTCATAAGTTACAACTAATTCCACTAATACAATAGAATCGACCATGACACTCTCACTACATTTTTTCTGACTCTATATGACATAAACCATCTAATGTCATAATTAGACTCAAAAGTAACCTGAAACTAATGGTTGCAGATTATATTCTTCATGAATAAGAAACTCGTTCTTAATATCTCAAAGATAACATAGAATATATTTTAAGACCCATTATATGGTCTACATGGTATCAAAATAGCTCGTAAAAATTATGATTAAATTGATATATTTAATCGTACATAATATAGTATTCATTATGTCATCATCCTATGATGCATAATATTGACTAGACATTCTAATCAATATCTCTTTCGATAAAGGAATCATCATTTACGAAAGATAAATACTATATACAAGGGACACACTAACTGTCAAACAGTTATACTAACTGTCACACAGATAGTCTTATTGTGTCCTTTATTAGATCATATCTAATGCACAACTAATGTGAGTATCTCACAAGTCTTTTGTTTTATATCGAACATAACAAAGACTACTCTTACTGCTTTCATGGAGAAAAGAAGACTTAGGTAAATCTTTTACCTTACAAACATCTCATTATTACATTAATAATGATAAAGTCGTTAGGATATACAATACTATAAAGAAATATGTACGCTCCCACTAACCCTACTATCACATATGTATTCTCTATGCTTTGATAAAATCAGACAATCTGACTAATATCAAAATTAGAGAACACGGATTTTCGGAAAGCTCATCTGAGTCTACAATAGGCTCTAAAGCTGGTATATCAAACTGTGATCTTAACATAATACAAACTACATGGCCATTCCATAACGGACTCTTCAAGCAAAGAAATCACAATGGATCTCTTCTTTGAAGAAATCATTCAGGAATGCCACTTTGTATTCCTAGCTAAAATAAATAGTTTAATATCAACATTAACCAACAGATCCTTAATAGTTCAATTAGTGTGACTAGAGATAAGTTTCCTCAGATTCTACAATAGATTGCTGAGTATAATCTTTCTTATTGTCATACTATAAAGGTCAAACCTTTAATAAGCTCACTTTACTTTTGCTGCGTAAAACATTTGCACATTTTATAAATGATTCATAACGAAAGCTTAATCAAGTTCCAAACTTAATCGTATTAAGCTATGAACAACCTTAGATCTATGGTTTAATGCTAACTTCCATAATCGATATCAAATATCGCTCCCCCTATAAGTTATAGGATAATTTTCTTCGATAAGAAAACAATAGAACCATTAAGTATCAAATACTTCGCAAATGATTCTGACATCCTATTAGATTTATATGGAAGATGTCTAAGAGTCTTTTATGTTAGGGTTGGTGCTCGGAGTGCCAATCTGGATCGTATTTATGTCTGATTCATGAATACGAACAATTACTTTTTCCATAATATTACTTATTTAATGGTAGCACCTCTTGTATTTTATATACATATTCGATCTAATTACGATTAGATATCTAATTATGATTAGATTGAAACTAAATCTGATTTAGTGATATGTGTATATTAGACAAAGACCCTAGGATTTACAATGTAGAGCGCAGTTATAACGCAGTTTGTAATTGACATTGAGAATCATCAATATAATTTGTATACCCTTAAATAAAGTTCATGGTCAAGATTTACTAACACGGGTCGGTTAGTAAAATCCGCTGAGACCAGTACATTTCGTATATCGTGACTTGATCCGATGGTTTATCCCAATGAACCATGAGTCTCGGAGACTCGTATAGACATGTAGGTGTTTATTTGATAAACATTGAACGACTTACTGAAGATTTCCTAATAGATGGTACACCAACGTCAATAGGAATCTTCTCGAGTTGAGCGAGCATAGTGGTCCTTCGAATTGAGATACCACAGTGGATATATGAGTTATCCTCCACACTTTGATGGCAGTCACGTCACCGATATATTTAGATCATACATCCACCTGTTCTTTGGGTGTGGACTGATGCTCATGATATCTAGTGCGTATCAAGATAGAATCCGCCAGTCCTGTGTACATGGCATAGGTATCCTACAAGTGTTTGCGATCTAGTAAATCCATGGCCGTGGTATAACTTCGGAAGTGAGTTCCGAGTGTTATTTAGATATCGTAAATTTGAAAGTAGACTATATTATACCATAAGGATTTGACGTTCTTATCTATATCACAGGTATAATATGGATAGCCTTTGATGGAGGGATTATACGTATGCAATGACCTCGACTTGCATAGTTTAGCGAGATTATCTGTGGTCGTCATAATTAACGAGTGAGTGAATTATGGACACGAAATTGGATTTCGTGATGGATAAACCTAAACTTAGAGAGTCCCACAATATGAAGTGTACTTGTTGAGCACTTGGCAACACGTTATGAATAATATAGATTATTCGTAATACTTCATCGAATTAAATGAGTTAATTCGAGTCGTTTAAACGGTAAACGAAAATACATACATTAGGGGAATTTCGGTCAATTAATAATTAATGTGTATTTGTATTTGATACAAAATTTGATTTGATACATATTAATTAATTGTCAAATGAGATTTTGACATATGTCATTAATATATGTATTTTTTTATTTAATGTAAATAAAAATACATATATATAGATATTTATATTAATTAATTATTTAGTTATTTAATTGTTAAATAATTAAATAATTAGAAATTAAATATAATATCCATAAGTCATAATTACTATGATAAGTGGTGAGATATTATTGGTAACAAATGACATGTTTTTTTTAAGCTTGAAGTGTTCAAATTGAACAAGTAACTTAAGGCTTATTAAATAAAATTTGGAAAATACCAAAATGCCTCTCCCCCCAATTTCGTCCCTAGCCATATATAAAAGGGAAAATGATTTTCTCTTTCATTAGTTAGTCATGGCCAAGTCTCCACCATTTTAGAGAGCTTCCAAAATGGTTCTTGAGAGAAAACTTGAGAGAAAGTGAACAAATCAAGAAGAAAGCTTAATGAAATTTGGAGATTTTAAGGTAATCTTTAATATTCTTAAGCTTAGAAAGTTTATTTCTTGTTCTTGAGTATCTAGAATAGTTTTAGGGTTTCTTTCTTTCTTAGATTTTGGGGCTTTTTGATTTGGAGGATGGATTTGAAGGTTAGATGCATGTGTGAACTTATATTGTATAATATTATTGTAATATTAGTTCAATTTTATCATTTGATGACTTGTTTCCATTCTAGAGTATTATGACCACTCTTGTAACTCCTAGAATTATTCTTGAGTTCTTCATTTTTGGTGGCTTTGGATTGGTGTTCTGATTAATTTGATAAATGTTGAAAAAGTTGGATTAAAGCATGAAAAATTGATTATTTTTGTTACAAAATCGGATCTGGAAAAACTGGGTTTATTGTGATGAAAATAATGTCATATTAATGTATTGGATGTGTTTTGGGTGTTGGAACAATTTCCGGAAACTGTTTTGGAGTTGAAATATGCGAAAAGGGCGAAAAACGGCGTTATCGGGTGACTTTTGAGCCAACCGGGTGACGGCTGTCAAAACAATGAATTGGTCACTGTTCGGGCAGCTCATGAACTGCCCTAACGCTGTTGGGGCTGACCTGGGCAGCCCTCATGTGCATTGGGTGGTCGGTTCGGTCAAAAACGCGTTTTATGCCATTTTTGCGGAAAAATATTTTCGTAAAAGTTTCGCGATGTTTCTTAACTATTTATGTCGTTATTTGATATCGAATAAATATGTTTAGGTGAAATATGAATGAATTATTCATATTGGATAGGTAATTTAAAACGTTTTAAAATTACGATTTCACCCGAACCGCGAGCTTCTGCTGCGCCCGTGCCAAAACCCCAATATTTTCATCTTATTAATTATATAGTTTCATTTATAGTTTATCACTCTCACATTTGACTTCAATAAGTCAAGTCTTTTATACAATCAACATCTGATGTTACACACCAAGTAATAAAATAATTTTATTACTTGTGATCGTAGAAATGATATTTTATCAAATAGAATACAATATTCTATTAAATAGAATAAATGATAAACTTTTGCTTGTACCTCCGAGGTGCAAGTACTTTTTAATTATATAATCATTATACAAAAGAAAGATTTAAATCTCAAACTTTTCAAGATTCGAATTTTCTCCATATACATATCATATATGTAACTGTAGAAACAAATGAAACCTTAATTAAAAGGATGAATTCGTGTTACTGGAGCATATCCCCAAGAGTATTGAAACTAATTGGTAACACTAAATATCAAACGAATCAAATCATATAATATTCGTTTTCTCTCATTGATCAATTCCATCATGATGGAATCGTAGAAGAATAATATTGAGTAAGAATCATATTCATTGAATAATCATAGAACTAATTGCCATAAATTCATATGTTTGATCGTATCAAACATCTTTGAACAATTCAAAAACTCATGATGAATTTTAAATATACAGTTTTCAAAACTTCAAATCGAATATCTTTGAAACAGTCAAAATATTCTATCAGCATTCATCAGAAACATATTGAAAGTTCTAAAACTACTCAAGACGTTAAATTTATGTTCTTTTAGAAACACGTAACTAAGTAATGTCATTAACTAAGTTACGAAGTAAAGAAAACTATCCAAAACAATTTCTAATTCATTAAACTACACAAATCTAATGTATCAGTTTAATAAATCTTATGCTCCAATGACCATCATTGGTTAAATGAGATTTAATCACATTCCCAAATACAATATTCATTAAATGGATAAGGATATGTGGTGTGATCTCGTATCAAACCATCATTTACCATACGGAATAAGCATCTAATGCTTAAATGATAAAATCTCATAAAAAATTATTCTAAGTTATTTACTAAACCGAATATTTTTCTTAATGTTTATCTCTTCATCAATGACACTACTAGTCATATTAAAATGTGTAACAACTATTTATAAAGAACAAGTAGCTATCTAATAGTCGCAAGTTCTGATATCAAATATCAAAATAATCATTAAACAATATTTTAAATAACTAGACGGGATATCTGATATCCAATACCTATAGTTGTCATGTTGTGAGAATCAATATTCTATTCACACAACTATACACATCTTCTTTCTTTAGCTTTATAATTTGTCTTCAACTATTCACAACAATTGAAAATAATTGATTAGCAAACTATGTCAGACACATTACTCTAAAGGTCACTAAAGCCAAGAAACATCATTATCAGATAAACAAATACCTAATGGAGTTTTCTTAATGCCAGTCAAGAATCTCGAGACATGAACTAATTCACGTCAATTCTTACTACAAAAGAAACTATTCTCTCTACAAAATGATATCCTAAAACATATATCTATTTAGATTACCTAATGTGACTTAATAACTAAGTCACTAACCATCTTGATTTTTCAAGAAAATCGGAACAACAGTTCCCAATGGTTTAGACTAATCTAATAATATCCAATAGAAAACTGTAACCATGAGCAAAGTCAGAAAACATAATGAAATATTCATGAAGTGGATTAAAAGTTTAGTTCTATCAATACTATAGAATAAGGAAAACATAAGCGACAGTTTTCATAATATTACACACTGCCTTAGTTATGGATTTTTAACCCAGCATTGCCTCCCATTTTTTTACGTAATACCGTAATCCCCAACAGAAATGAGAATTCAATAATTAAATCGAATTCCATAATGGGAAGTATACCCCGTGAATATATTTCGACTCACAGCTTTGACACGTTCTCGTCTACGTATATTCACAGATAGACAACTCATTGTCAATCACACTCACTATGACTCCTGATTTTGGTCTTGACCGTTTCGCGTTGTGACAGCTTTGGCACGTTCAAAGGAGGCGTATAAAGGCTTCACTTTTCAGTGACAAACTCAAGTTACCGATGTAGTCATGACAGCTTTGGCACGTTCAGGATTTCCACTTTCACTTGAATTTGTCTCTTATAATATAAGTTCTACCGGTGCAAATGAACTACCATCAGCCATAACTGCACAGCTTTGGCATGATACAACTACAACATCAAGAAAACATTCACATCCGTACTGACAAGGCGGACTAAGAAATAAGTATTCATAATACTGGTCACTTTAGTGCCTTATTTAACGGGGATTTTCCTATTGTCAAACAATCTGAAATTAATCAAATTAATTTCACATGCATGTGGAAATAATAAAATTGGATTAAATATCATATATTAAGCATGATAAATACAATGGATGTAGGATCAGACTCGCTCCGATACCAATTTTGTTGGGGTTTTCTCAAATGCGCGGGCAGAAGGGATGTTCGGGCGAAATCGTAAATTTTAAAACTTTTAAAACTTACCGAATAAATTATTCAATATCCAATATGAATAATTCATTCATATTTCACCTAAACATATTATATGTTTTTATCAAATAACAATATAAATAGTTTAGAAAACATCACAAAATTTTTACGAAAACGTTTTTCCGCAAAATGGCATAAAACGCGTTTTTGCCCGAATCGACCAACCAATACACATAGGGGCTGACCTGGTCAGCCCCAATAGTACTTGGACAGTTCATGGGCTGCCCAAATAGTGACCAATTCGCTGTTTGGACAGCCGTCACCCGGTAAGCCCAAAACTCACCCGGTAACGTTGTTTTTTTACCGTTTTCGCTTATTTTCACTCTGAAATAATTTTTGGCAATTATTGCAATACCAAATACACATCCAATACATTTAAATAACATATTTTGCATCACCAAAATTTCATAATTTTCAGATCTGATCTGGGTGCCAAAAATATCATTTTTCATGCTTTAAATCCAATTTTCTCATCATTAATCATATTAATATTTACACCCATCAAAGCCACCACCTATGAATAACTCAAGAACAATTATAGGAGTTACAAGAGTGGTCATAATATTATTATATTTACACCCATCAAAGCCACCACCAATTTTCTCACTTTAAATACAAGGCTTCGACGAAATTAGGGGCAATATGGTCATTTTAATTTATTTAATCACATTTAAAGCATTCAAATTCAATTTGAAATCTTTAAGCTTAAAAAATCATGCCACTTGTTACCAATGATAATAAAACATATGTAATAACAATTACTATAAATGAATTATTATTTAATCTAATATACGTTAAATTTAAAGTAGACAAAATCAAATTGAATACTTCAACCTTAAAGTTTAATATTATTAGTAACCAATAATAATTAAACATATTACATAACAATTATGTAATATATATATTACATAACAATTATGTAATATATATATTACATAACAATTTGTATATATATATGTATTTTTATTTACACTAAATAAAAAATACATATATCAATGGCATGCGTCAAAATCTCATTAAATAATTAATATGTATCTAATCAATTTTTGTATCAAATATAAATACATATTAATTTTTAATTGATCAAAATCACATAATGCTTGTATTTTCGTTTAACCGTTTAAACGATTCGAATTAACTTATTTAATCTGATGAAGTATTATGAATAATCTGTATTATTCATAACGCGTTGCCCAAGTGTTCAATGAGTACACTTTATATTATGGGACTCTCTAATTTTAGGTTTATCCGTCACAGAATCCAATTTCGTGTCCATAATTCTCCCACTCATGAATTATGACAACCACAGATAATCTCGTTAAACTATACAAGTCGATGTCATTCCATACGTATAATCTCCCTGTCACAAGCTATCAATATTATACTGGGGATATAGTTAGGAATGTCAAATCCCTAAGGTATAATATAGTCGACTTTCAAATTTATGATCTCTACATAACACTCGAAACTCGCTTCCGAAGTATACCATAGCCATGGATTTACTAGATAACAAACACATTCAAGATACATATGCCCTGTACACAGGACTGAAAGATTCTATCTGATACTCACAGGATATCATGAGCATCAGTCTACACCTAACGAGCAAACGGAGGTCTGATCTAAATAGATTGGTGACGTGAATTTCATCAAAGTGTGGATGATGTCTCATATATCCACGGTGGTATCTTAAGTCGAAGGACCACTATGCTACTCGACTCGAGAAGATTTTCATTGACATTGGTGTACCATCTATTAGGAAATATTCGGTGAGTCGTTCAGTGTTTATCAAATAAATACCTACACGTCTATACGAGTCTCCCAAGACTCATGGTTCATTATGATAAATAATTAGACCAAGTCTCGATATACGACATGTACTAGTCTCAATGGATTTTACTAACCGACCCGTGTCAGTAAATCTTTACCAGGAATTTTGTTTGAGAATATACAACTTATAGTAATGCTTCCCAATGTCAATTACAAACTACGTTATAATTGCGTACTACGTTGTAAATCCTGAGATCTTTTTCTAATATATACGTATCACTAAATCAGATTTAGTTTCAATCTAATCATAATTAGATCGAATACGTATATAAAAATAAGAGGTGCAACCACTAAGTAAATAATATTATGGAAAAATGAATTGTTCGTATTCATGAATCAGACATAAATACGATCTTGATTGGCACTCTGAGTACCAACCCTAACAATATTCATGTGGTCGGGTCAGTTTACCTTTCTTATAAGTGGAAGGGTATCAAATTGTCTTATTGATATGGCCGGGTTATAATGCCCATGGTGGATGAGGAATGGTCATCAGTGGGTTGGATTATTGGAGTTGATCTTATAGCCTGATCAAGGTTATTATCAAATTGGAGATTATAAGTTAAAAATTATTCTAAGTGTTGAATAATTGTTACCCTAGATCAGGTCTTTGCTCGGTGTGTGCATCTGGGTGTGCAAGATAATACAAGTGCACAGAAGATAAAAGTTTTTACCCATTCAACTGTAAGATTGGTTAAAATATTTTCTACATCGAGATTTTCAACCGATGGGGTATCAATTACATGAGTGGAGGGGCTGAGTGTATCTTGAGCAGGCAGGAACATGATTTGGAGTATGAACATGAGTGTTGCCAGTCGGGGGCTGTAGAGGGGCATCCTCAGGGGGAGGAGGCACAATATTTGATGAGTAGTCTAGTGCAATTAGGGCCACTTCCTCAGGAACCTTATCCTCGGGGTCTTTTTCAAAAGCTTATTCTCCTCGATGGAGATCGTTCAAGTCAAGCCTAAGGAACTTCTCGGCAATAAGGTCTACCGATCTCTCTAGACTTTCAATAAGGCCATTGATCTGTGCTGTCTCATTTGTTGGGTTTCTACTATAGTCCCAAGATCATTCAAGCAATGAAAATATGTAAAAACAATAAAGAAGTATGGTAGAATCATACTTACAATGATCGGATTTACGATGCGTCTAACACAAAACTTTTCCTCCTCCATGGAAGCTCTCGGCTTTGGCTTGTTATTGTGCTCCAAGCTCCAAGATTTGCAAATGGTGATTCCATGCTCAAGGGTTTGTTTCCCTATCACATTTGGATGACTCTTTAGTGTGCTAGCACCAAGAAAAATTTGCCACAAACATTTCCTAAGCTTCTTGTATCTCTCGGCAATGAGAGAAAATAAGAGAGAAATTTGGCTTCCAAGCCGTGAGGGAGAGAGAATAGAGGAAGAAGATGTGTTGGTTTTTGATTTCCAAAATCAATTAAATGATATACCAAAAATAAATAAATGGTATTAGTCATTCAAGCCATCACTTTGGAGTGTTTCACACTCAAGCATCAACCAACAACTTCCATCACATTAAAGTGATAAAGTTGACTAGCGATTTGACGCTTGATGTGACATGTGGGCCCCACTTGATTCGAAATGCGAGTGGGCCCGCAAACACTCCCAGGCTCGGGTTCGCTAATTCCGAATTAACGAATTTTCCGTTGCGACGTAATTAAATCAAATTTAATTAAATAATTATGCCTAGTAAAATTACTATTCACGTCGCTAACGAATTAATTCTAAATTAACTCGTTTGCCCGAATTAAAATCTAATTTTAATTCCGCGTCGAAATCTAATTTCGTTTAATATATCGAATATATTAATTTATCGATTAATTCCAAATTAATCGTTCTCTCTCTCTTTAATTAATATTTTATCTCAGATAAAATATCTCTGTAATTAATCCCAGATTAATTTTCTCTCTCTTATAATTAATCCCAGATTAATAATGTGCGAGTCATACGTCATCGGTGAATCTTCGCGAAGCGACCCATGAGATCCCCGGATATATTGGTAGTAAATCCGGTCGTCGGACTATCCGAACACGTACGTACCTAGTACTACGCTTTTACCGATTTACAAGACATGGTTGGCTTCTAACAAAATATCGTGCCTATCCAATTCTCCAGAAATATTCTTAAAGGAATATGTAATCTATATGAGGCGTAGTATACGTAGTATTACGTATAGCGATCCAGTATCGGATGTCACGTGCTAGGCCTGGGGCTGGAATTGTGTCTGCCCCGTACGAAGCACATATCAGATCTCTGGTAACTAGTCTCTATAATCGGATAAACATGACCTAGTCATAATATCCTGATAGTTGTAGCATAAAAGAGCATCAGTTCTGTATCCTACGTGATCATCATCTCCA
The DNA here is from genome assembly GCA_019454045.1 of Zanthoxylum bungeanum. Classification (NCBI taxonomy): domain Eukaryota; kingdom Viridiplantae; phylum Streptophyta; class Magnoliopsida; order Sapindales; family Rutaceae; genus Zanthoxylum; species Zanthoxylum bungeanum. The sequence continues at coordinate 39,191 of SKCR01036160.1, forward strand.
CTATGACTGGAGTGATACTTTCATCTTGACATCACACCCAATACACTATGATTCTCAATATACCCAGAAGAGGCATACACAGAACCTGTTAAAGCCCTAGACAACCAAAACCAAAGTATATTGATTGTCGCAAGTATTAGCGGTGCAAGTCTCAGGTTAAGACCAAATACACCTACCCTGATTCGGACTTCCATAGACACATAGTCATACTACCAATGGAATTCTGAGGGGTCTATCCAGAGCGAAGCTGTTTCCGTACCATCGGTAAACACAACCTCCTATTACACTTGCATGAGTATCCAATATCCAAATATATGAGAACTATGCCGTTATGCTCCCACAACGCGCACAAGTGTAATATTAGTCTATTCCGCATTATCGATGTCCATTCTCGATAATACTACGACTATGGATATTTAATGATTAAACCTTCGTGGATTGATACTATCTCATATCATCTCAATCCGGAACTAATCATAAGGACCTTCTATCATTTATACATCTTGGTAATCTAATTACAAATGATAAAAGAGCAATTTCCTTTGTCACATAGTTAATTTGTACAACAACACCATGATCTGTACAAATAGTGATGTTATGAGTCATAATTGTCCAACATCATTGCGCTCAGCGGTCTGGGCTTGAAGAAGGTCAGCTCAAATTTGATTAAGGCCAACTAGGTCTTTGCCAAGTTCAGCTCTCCTTAGCCAGAGCTGTCAGTGCCAATTGTTTCTTCAGTGCAAGTGCTCGGGAAGAACCGACAACCTTAACATATTTCCTCTCATTTTTGTGACATTATTGGCCCGATGGACCGACTCGATTGCTGATTATTCTTGGTCAGCTCAGTTTGCAATCTCTAAGCTTGACCTCTCTCTTCCACCATGCTGGTCAGTACGTCCTATTTGTGGACATCCGATAGGAAATCTAACAAAGAAATGATCGAGTCAGTACATAATAAAAATTGATATTTGAAGGGATCAGGTTGAAGATTCTTTACCTTTCGTAGGAAGTTACCTATTTAGGTAATAACCTCCCCAATGGAGAAGATTTCAAAAGAAATGGCATCCTCGAAAGTGACCGATGACCGGGATTAGGTTACCCATCTTGGGCCTCATATTTTTTATCTGGTCGTCTACCCCCAGAGTGTCAGGAAAGTCAGCCTCTTGTCGAGCGGGTGCCATCATAGCCTTCTCGCGAGATTTTTTTATTTTCCTCTCACCACCGACCTGGTGTGGTCCTTTCTTTGATGTTGCCTCGAGGGTGGTGATAGTGTTGTTGAAATATGTTGCTTTGATGATGGTGGTGGTAGTGGGCTAGTTACTCGGGGACGTGGAGTACTTGGCCCGCCCGAAGCTTGGCGTTTGTTGGAACTAGCCACATAGAATGGGTTGATCCCTTTTTCGCCATCACTGTATAAGAAATGAAACAAGTTATAAAGTAAGAAATCATGATCGCGTCAGATAAAAAGTGGAGGGCAGTAAAAATAATAAATAAAGAAAATAAGAGGTCAGTCAATAACTACCAAGCCTTCTACCAGCCGGATGAGGGGTGCCCGGTATAAAACCCACTGTCGGGGCGGTTGTGGAATCCCTCAGGTCGGATCGGTGCCCCGCATAGCGGAAGTGGGTCTAACCCATAGATATCAAGCATGAGTATATTTTTAAATAATTTAATGGAATACTATATTTCATTATGAGTGCATAGGAAAAAATCGGGGCCAAAACGGAGTCTATAAGCTCAAAATCAGGATAAAACAAATTTCAGCACGCATGTCAGTGCACGCAGGCTACAGTGCGCACGCACTGTAGCAAGCTCAAAAAGCTTATTATTTCAGCTCTTTCTGGAATGAAAATTCCAGAGAGCTGAAATGTGAGTTTTTCACTCTATTTTTTTTTAATATTTTAAAAAATACTTCCAAATACCTAAAATTAAATTTAATATAAAAACCAACATCAACACATGTTATAGAATAAAAATCATATTTTCAAAATATCAAATATTTTTAAAAAAACATAAATATATTCAAAATACGCACATGTATAAATTTTAAATCTAAAAATACAAACCAAATAAGAATATCACAATGAAGTGACTCGTGAACAATTCTACGTCACTCAAATGTGGTCAAATGATTCTAGAATGGTAGTCATAGCTCCAAGCTATCATCTAGAGTTCCAAACACTAATTTTATATTTCATGTTTAACATGAACATATTTGACCCAATTACAAACATATTGTGTTTATGCTTCCAAAACATCCATACACAAATTTATTAGCCTAATTTCAACTTCAAGCTATGTTAGTATCTATCAAATACAAAAACATAACTTATTAGAATAAGATCAAACTTACCTAGTAAGCTTGAACCAAAGATCTACTCTTCTCCTCTTTGTTGAAAAATATAGAGAACTTCCAAAGCTTCTCTAAATAATTCTTTTGGCTAATTTTTCTTATGTTTTACCTTAATGCTTGTTTGTTTAAAAACTTGCTTAAGCTTGACTTTGATAATGAAGCTTGTGAAACTTTTAATTAATATAAGTTTTAATCAACTTTTAGGTGGGTTTAATCCAATTGATCCAAATATACATAATTAGGTGTGACTAACCACATTTGTCTATCAATTTGATTTAATCCAATTAAATCAAGCCAAATACACCTACTATTACGTATTTTGTAATTACCAAAATATCCTCAAATTGTAGAGATATTTAAGAAATTAATTTCTGGATTAATCCACTTGAGGGAAAATAAATAATCAATGTTATCCAATAACATTTAATTACTTTGATTGATAATTATAATATCAAATATTATTTATTATCAAACATCATCAGCTACCCAAGTGCTCAACGAGTATACTTCATTTTGTGGGACTCTCTAAGTCCAGACACGTTCGTCATATAGGCCTAGTTTATATGTACGCAATTCGGCCACCTCTAAATTCGTGAAGAACACAAACGACCTTTCTGAACTATACAAGTCGAGGTCATCACATATGAAATAACAATCCCTCCGTCGTAGGCTATCTGACTTGTGCTTAGGAAACATAGATTACATCGTCAAGCTTCCGAGACGCACATCTCATATTATCGTCATGTCAACGATTCTTTACAAATAATCAGAACACCATTTCTGATATATGCAATCAACCCTAAGGGATCAGCTTTGGCCAACGTCTTAATAATCGTAACTTACTCACATGGATACCTAAACCCCTTATGGTACACATACGGGCCGACATATCCTAATTTGATACACACTTGATTAACGAGTGCATCAGTGCACACCCAAGGAACATCTAGCGGTCAGACCATGACAGATCTCTGACATATATGGCATTAAAGTGTGGAGGATCACACACAAAATCAATGTTATCCTATAGTTAAAGGATCACATATGTTACTCGACCCGAAGAGATTCCTATTGACGGTGGTGTTTACTTCCAACTATTAGGAATCACCTGTTAGTCATTCAGTATTCGCTCCAACGAGTACCCACATGTCTATACGAGCTTACATTGCTCTTAGTACTTCGAGTTAAACCATGAGAACTCCAATTGCAATATACGACATGTGCTAGTCTTTTAGGTTATATGAATTCGACCTATTCCAAAACCAACGACTATGAATATTTACTTTAAAAATAGTTTTTAATTATAATAATATCTCAATGTCGGACAACCCAGTGTCCAGTATTACTACATGACTATTCTAAGGTTGATGTTATTCTCATCATATTTATATATCAAACTGATATGCATAATGATATAAATTACCATTAACAAGGTTGAAATTAAAATGTATTTATTTTATTAATAAATAATAAAATATAATGTACAATATATTATTCAGATTGGAGCTCTAAGCACCAACTCCAACAAACTCCCACTTGCTTAGTACCAATCTGGATGGTACCGAAGTCTCATCTCATCCACATGTTTATCGAATAACTTAGGAGGTAAGACTTTAGTAAGCGGGTCTGTTATGTTGTCTTATCCTTGAACCTTCAAGACCACTATGTCTTTTCGTTAAATAATCTCTCTAATCACATTATATTTCATTTCAACGTTTAGACTTAGAATACGCTCTCAGCTCCTTAGCCTGCGTAATGGCTCCATTATTATCATAGTATAGTGGGATCAGACCCGCAATACTAGGCACAATGTCAAATTCTGTGATAAAATTTATAATCCAAATAACTTCTTTAATAGCTTCCGAAGCCGCTATAAATTTCACCTCAGTGGTGGAATCAGCTGTTGAGATTTTCTTTGAACATCGCTCGCCAGATGTAGACTTTTTATCATCAGGATCTCATTGGGAGTCGGAGTCCATATGACCTTTAACTTGTAGCTCATATTTCCCATATATTAGAAACTTATCTTTAGTACCCTTAAAGTATTTCAGGATATGTTTCACGACTATCCAATAATTATTACCTGGATCAGTTTGATATCGGCTAGTAACACTAATGCCAAAACTAATATCAGGTCTTGTAAATAACATAACATACATAATGCTTCCAATACAAAAAGCATATGGCAAGTTAGACAATCAAACTATCTCTTCCTCAGTCTGAGGTGTCATTTTCTTCGAAATATGTATGTCGTATCGGAAATGTACATTTACTGCCTTGCAGTTGGTAAAACCATACTTTTCTAACATTTTATCTATGTACGTGGATTGCGACAACCCTATAAACATCCTTACTATATCCTGGTAGAGCTTTAAACCCATTATATAGGAAGCTTCACCCATGTATTTCATGGAAAAGTTCTTGTAGATTTTCACACTTTGCATCAATCATATATCATTCCTAATGATAAGGATATCGTCTACATACAAAACAAGGAATACTATCACACTCATACTCATTTTCTTAAAAACACATGGTTCTTTCTCATTCTTGATGGATCCATATAATCTAATTATCTCATCAAAACGACGATTCCAGCTTCGGGATGCTTGTTTAAGTCCATAAATAGACTTCTTGAGCTTACAAATCAAGTTTGAAATCTCACTGGATATGAAAACTTCTGGTTGTTCTATAAAAATATCCTTATCGAGGAATCCATTTGGGAAAAATATTTTCATATCCATTTGCCATATTTCATAATTGTGATATGCAACAATATCTAAAAGAATCCCAAATCATTTTAGCATAGCTACTGGTGAAAAAGTTTCCTCATAGTCAATCCCAAGACGTTGAGTGTAACCTTTCGCTACCAGTTAGGCCTTAAAGATTTTCACCTTTCTATCGGGCTCTCGCTTCCTTTTATAAACCCATTTACAATCAATAGGTTCAACTCCTTTGGGAAGTTCAACCAAGTCCCAGACTTAATTGTCATATATAGAATCCATTTCGGATTTTATGGCTTCTTGCCATTTTCTTGAATCAATATCCAATATCGCCTATTTATTTGTAGTCACATTCATTTGCTCTAAGAGGATGACATCAAGGCTCACATCAGATGTTAAAAACAGTCTCTTATAAGTCATTGATATTCTATTCAACCTACGTCTGTGTTGTATATCCTTCACCTAATTGGATCTATGGTTCCATCTCAGGTTCATTAATGTTGGGATCAAACTTATCGAGTTCAATCTTTCTACAATTCTCACTTTCTCTTGAAAATTCATTTTCAAGAAAAGTGGCAAAACGAGCTACAAATACATTTCATTGCTCAGAATCATAGAATTGATATCCCAAAGAATTTTCAGGATATCTTATGAACTTGTATTTATACCCCGTGGGTGCTAGTTTATCCTGATGCGCAACTCTAACGTACGCGGGACAACTCTAAATATTTAAATATCTAAAACTTTGATTTCTACTGTACCATATCTGATATGAGGTCGTAGAAATAACTTTTGATGGAACTCTGTTAAGTATGTGGGCAGCAGTAAGTAAAGCATAACCCCAAAGGTAATATGAAAGATCTGTATAGTTCATTATAGATCACACAATATCCAATAAAGTATGATTTCTCTGCTCATACACACCATTATATTGAGGAGTTCATAGTGGGCTATATTAGGCGAGAATCTCATTCTCCCTTAAATATCATCTGAATTCGTCACTCATGAATTCACCACCTCGATCTGATGAAGACACTTGATGAATTTCTCGGTTTGTTTTTCAACTTCGTTTCAAAATATTTTGAACTTTTCAAATGTTTTCAATTTATGTCTCATCATATAGACATATCCATATCTTGACTTATCATTATTGAAAGTCACAAAGTATATTGAACCATCCTAAACGACATGATTTAATGGACCACACACATCACTGTCTACTGGCTTCAATAAATCTTTAGTACGGTGTCCAACACCAAGAAATGAGGCCTTTGTCATTTTCCCTTGGATACATGACTCACAAATCAGATAAGGATCTAAGGTAAGATCTTCAATCAAACTATCCTTAACTAATTTTGATAGGCGTCTAACACTTACGTGGCCCAATCTCATATGCCATAATTCAGTATTATTTAATTCAAATCTTTTACTCATATTTTCCTCAGTATTAAAGACATCTCGATATGTTTTAAAAACATAATGATCGTTAGATAAAGAATATTCACATATCAAATAGTTATTTGTATCATATAAACATAAAGCACCATCTTTAATGTTTATTTTATATCTATCTTTATCCAATATCGATAACGATATTATATGTCTGATAAGAGATGGTATATAATAACAGTAATATAAAATTAATTTACATTCATTAGAGAGATTTAGAACAACCGTTCCTACGACATTGACATCGAATGTCTTGTCATTCCCAACACTATGCTAGATCTCTCATTTGTTTAGCCTTTATTTTAACTCTCATGGCTTTCACGGAGTTGCAAATATGAGTAAGACTATCAGTGTCTAACACCAAACCACTATTTGCATCTAAGGCTAATGAAATGTCAATAATAGGAAAAGTACAAAGCGTACATGGGGATCCTGTTTTTCCTTTCAGTTCTGGACAATCTCGTTTCCAGTGTCCAAACTTCCAGTAATATAGACATGCATCACGAGCTACACGCCGTCTTGCAATTTGTTTCTTGGAACCTTTCTTCTTATTTCCCATTTTAATTTTTAGACTTTCTAGAAATCTTTGAAGAGTTTGCTCCACCATGGAGATAAAAAACGAAATTTCCTTTCTTGAAATGATGTTCCGTCGAGCGTAACATGTTGTGAAACACTTCATATGTGGCTTGCATCGAATGCATGACAAAGCCATCATATGTACCAGATAAAGAAGACAGAATCAAATTTCGGCCTAGCCTTTCATCAATCATAATGTTTTGTCGTTCCAAATATCGGATCTTGTCAATCATATTCAAAATATTAATGCTAACCGCTCCTTCATCCCTGAGCATAGTATGGAACAATTCCTTAGACCTCTGTTGTATCTCAATTTCTTGATTTGCTTCGAACAACTCATTGAGTGTTCTCACAATGCTCCAAGCATTTGGTACATCTATGTGCTGTCTAAGCAAATCAAGAATAATTTCGACATACATTGAATTGAGTGTAACATACCTCAATCGTTCTGAATCCAAGACAATACTGATGTTCAATTCATACTCAAAGTAGTTCTAGGCTCCTATCAGTTTATTAGAATCCAAAAATCACGCTAATGGATTTTCTGCAGCCATCTACAAAACAACAATTAAGCACTGACATAAAATTTTCATTTCAATGTAAAAACACTAATATGATTATGGATTTCAAATCAATTAGTGCCACTCCATTACTTTATGAAATTTCGTAATCTTCCTCAACAGAAAAATAGAAATTTGATAATCAAATTTCACAGCGGGAAGTGGATCCCATGATATTTACTCCAGCCTCACAATAATGAGGGTCTTGGATTTCGTAAACTCATTAGGTAGACCTCAAAGGTCAATCACATTCATATGACTCCTAAGTTTGGTCCAAAACTGTTTCTTATCCTAACAATAATGATGGTATTGGATTAAGATTTTAGAGGTGTTCCGAGTGTATACTTGTCAATGTGCACTAATGAGCTTCATAAGTACACCCTCACAATAATGACAGTATTGGGTGAGTACATTGATTATGTTGAGTTCAAATCAGGGAGGCGCAGCGGAAGGAGCGCGGTTCGGGCGAAATCGTAGTTTAAAATTTTTAAACTTACGAATAAATTATTCAATATCAAATATTAATAATTCATTCATATTTCACCTAAACATATTTATTCGATATCATATAATGACATAAATAATATAGAAGTATTGCGAAATTTTTGCGAAAATATTTTTCCGCAAAATAGCATAAAACGTGTTTCCGGTCGAACCGACCGACCAATGCTCATGGGGACTGCCCAGGTCAACCAAAAAAATATTTGGACAGTTCGTGGGCTGCCCTAACAGTGTCCAGTTCACTGTTTGGGCAATCGTTATCCGGTAACGCCGTTTTTCATCGTTTTCGCATATTTTCACTCCGAAACAATTTCCGATAAATATTTTCCTCGGGCAATTAAAATAAAACAATTTATTCTAATTACTGAATACATAAAAACTGAATTTTTATCTGAAAAATCAGATTTATCATTAATTGCTATGAGACCCCTACACTTTGCAAATTAATCATTTTGGTCCTTAAATTGTCAAATACATATTTAATTGATTCCAAATCAATCCCAAAATAATTTATACAATTTGCAACATAAACCAGAAAATTTTCCAGAATTCTGAAACTGCCCAGATTTTTCCAGAATTATGAAAACATCCCAGATTTTATATTAATTGTAATTTGACCCAATTTGTTCAAAACACATCAAGATCAAATCCAATCAATCCCAAGTTTGATTTACATCAAACATACATCAAATTATATCATATATATGAGAAGCCCTAAAATTTGAATGGGTTAAGAACCCTAATTTCATAAATTACTCAAATTGGACAATTTACATTAAATTGACAAAATTCAACACTTTAATCATCCAATTACCACACCAATCAAGTCTAACCATCATGAAATTAATCAAGAACAATTCTAGGTTAATTATGAATAGCTAATTAACTCTAGAATGGCAACTTTAATTTCTAATTAATTTATTAAGCTTAATTACACTAATAAGCTTATAAATTAATTATACATGCTTAACATCTTCAAACAAATTTCCAACAAATTTAATCACAAACTAAAAGAGTAGAGACATCAACTTAGCAACACAAATTGAAACTAAGATTGATAGAAACATTTTATATATAGAAGAAAGTGTGAAAAACTTACAAAAATTCCAAATTTTGGCTTTATTTTCTTTCTTTATTCCACTTTTTTCTCTCAACTCCATTTGTAAAATATTTGTGAACTTGTCTTGGAATAGAAAAATGAAACAAAATAATATTTGTTATCAAAATTTCCTATGGCCGAAAATCATCAAACAAAAATAATAACAATTTATTTGAATTTGTTTAATTTTCATTAGTCCACATTTTATTCACTTTAATAAAGAAAATCAAAAAGTGTTCCAATGGTATTAAGCCATTTTCCAACTTTAATAAAGCAAATCATTATTAAGATATTTATTTTATTAATTAATTTAATTATTTAACAATTAAACAATTAAATAATTAAATACAAATATCTTAAATATATGTATTATATTTACATTAAATATCTCAAATACATATATTAATGATATATGCCAAATATCACAATTTGATATTTTATTAATGTGTATTTAATAAAATTAAGTATTAAATACAAATACACATTAATTCAGAAATGACTGTTAGGTCCCGATTGCATGTATTTTTCATTTAACCGTTAAACGAGTTATAAATAATCAGTATTATTCATAACAGTTGCCCTAGTGCTCAACGAATATATTTCATTAGTGAGACTCTCTAGATTCAGGCATATCCGTCACGAAATCCAATTTCGTGTCCATAATTCACCCACCCGTAGACCACGGATAAACTCGCTGAATCATACAGGTCAAGATCACTGCATACGTTTAATCCCTCCGTCACAGTTATCCGGATTATCCCATAGATATAGATATGAACGTCAAATCTCTATAGGAATAATCCTGTCAACGTATCTATTAGCAATCTCTAAATAACATTCAGAACTCACTTCCGAAGTATACTATGACCATAGATTTAGCAGATGACTAATCAATTATGGACTACCTATGCTCTGTACACAGAATTGACTGATACTTTCTTGATACTCACAGGATATCACGAGCATGAGTCTACACCCAACGAACAGGCGGAGGTCTGATCTAAATAGATCGGTGACGTGACTGCCATCTAAGTGTGGAGGATAACTCATATATCCACAGTGATATCTCAAGTCAAAGAATCACTATGCTACTCAACTCAAGAAGATTCCTATTGACGTTGATGTACCATCTATTAGGAAATCTTCGGTGAGTCCTTCAATGTTTATCAAATAAACACCTACACGTCTATACGAGTCTCCCAAGACTCATAGTTCATTGGGATAAACCATCGAACCAAGTCCGATATACGACATGTACTGGTCTTAGCGGATTTTACTAACCGACCCGTGTCAGTAAATCTTGACTAGAAACTTAATTTAAGGGTATACAACTTATAGTGACACTTCCCAATGTCAACTACAAACTATGTTGTAACTGCGCACTACGTTGTAAATCCTAGGGTCTTTGTCTAATATATATACATATCGCTAAACCAGATTTAGTTTCAATCTAATGAATCTAATCGAAATTAGATCGAATACGTATATAAAAGACAAGAGGTGCTACCATTTAAATTAGTAATATTATGAAGAAAAAAATGTATTGCTCGTATTCATGAATCAGACATAAATACGATCCGGATTGGCGTTCAGAGCACCAACCCTAAAAATTTCTCCCACTTGCTCTAGTGCCATTCCATGGTATCATATACACATCCCAATGTGTATCACATACTCATGGCCCTCAAGAACTCACCTAACGCTCAGGAGGTATGTAACAACAAGTAAGCTCGCTATGACATATTGAGTTTGTCCAACAAACACAATCATTTTCCTTAGCAAGCATCATTCATATTTTTGTAGAAACTAAGTTCTACATCAATATGACTCATATGCCATATCAACATTGTGCTTCAGCTTCTAAGTTGTCTAAGTGTAGGCACTGCATTTTTGCATGTGAGTCCCTATGATGAGTCTCATTTTGAGGCACTATCTTTTTTAGTCGAGGAAGTTGCGGGAAACGGTTCTCGGAAGGGAATCGGTATTTTGTTAAATTTTATTCGCTTGTTTAGCTCCAGGCTCACTCGTTGGACCTCCGTTTTAAAGCACATTTAGCCTAAAAAACCCGCAAACCATTTAACCTTTTCCCAAACACCTAACCCACCAAGACAAGCCCACAACACCTAGCCCACCACTTGGCCCACACGCCCAAGGCCCTCAAAATACAACCCAATTAAATAAATTAATTAATTAAGTCATATACCAAATTAAATAAAACATTAAATAAAATCATGCCTAATTAAAATCAATCAACAAAATATTATTCCTAATTAAAAATATTGTATTCCTAACTTAACAAATTGCATGCCTAATTAACATAAATCAAATATACTAACTTCCTAATCTAGCCAATACATGTCTCCAATCAAATATAAATTTTCCTAGTAAGACACTAATTGATTTATTTCCTTTTTCAAAACCATGCACAACTCTAACCCTAATACATCTACTATAAAATATAACACAAACTAAACCATAAGGGATCCCCACTGCCACAAACAATAAAATAATAAAACCCTTGAATCCTCCTGACTCTGACGCACCTCTCTCTTCAACCTTCTCAACTCTCTCGGCACTTCAACCAAAAATATAATACAAACCCTAATCAACAGCAAACTGCCCTTGCTTCACCCCTATAACAACCCTTGCTTCACGCTTTCAACAGCCCTGGCCATTGCCCTCACGTTCAAGCTTCACGCTAAAACACACAACCCTCACGCATATAGCCTAGCACACTCACGTTAATGGCCCTTCACGTCCAGCAACTGTCCACGCCCTGACTGCCCATTAAATTCCTTTGCCCTCACGCACGTAGCTCTCATGCACCTTCACGATCAGCCCATTCACTGACTCCACGCCACACCTCAAAAGCCCCACGTTACCTGCCTTCACCACGCCCAGCAAACTATCACTCAACCCTTCACGCACCCAGCCATTCACTTACTCCACACCAAAACGCAACCAAAGCCCTCACTCAATATGCCTCGACAACCCCTCACTTAAACCCTAAAGCCATCTCTCCAACACGTCCTCACAACCCATAACCCAGCAACACCCTTCACGCCATCACAGACTTCACAGTTCACGTCATAGCCTTCATCCAGCCACACAGCACCCAAAATAGTCCCCATTCACTGCCTAAAACTGCCGCAACCTAGCCCCCATCACTGCCGCATATTATATCAAAAACCGCTCACTGCATTGCACCAAAAACTGGCTTAGACAGTCCCTGTAACCACCAAAAATAGTCCCTGTAACCACCAAAAATAGTCCCTTAAAACAGACCCAAACACCACCCTAAAACAGTGAGCAAACAATCCCAAAAAATGGCCAAAACAGTCCCTTATTTCCCATCAAACAGTGACTAAAAAACAGCAGCAAAACAACAGCAAAATGGAGTCAAAACAGTAGCTTGAGCAGCGAAACAGCGAAGAAAGATGTAGACTAGTGAACCAGAAAAGTTGCGGAGTGATAGCCCTTCCGACGGACTTGTAACGCGCTTCCGAAAGTCGACATAAAATGTTATACCTGAGGGTATTTTTCACATCAATTTTCAGTCATATTTTTATTGTTTACTGGGTTTCGTTTGCATGATTATTGTGGAGTGATGTATGTTGTGGCCCTTGAATAAAATGAAAAATGTGTCGCCTCTCGTGGTATATAGGATGGAAACCCGGACATAAATTTCATAGCCGATTCCGAATGGACGGTAGTATGATCTGTACTCGGGATACAACTCCACGTACCACTTAAGTAAACGGCGCATATTTTGTTTTATGTTGTTTTGATGTGTTTATTATTCGTTATTTAATTTCTGCATGTTATCCATTTGTGTAATGATGTGATCGAGCGCATGGGCTTAGTAAGTTGGATTAAAGGTCCCCTATTTTGAGGGGTTAAAATCCTTTACCACGATGCTTTGCCGCGCCGGTTGATGTATATTCGGTTGAATGTAAGATGTGTTCAATCGGGTATACGAAGTCCGATATTGTTGTTTTTATTTTTTATATGCATTATGTGATTGAGCGCATGGGTTTAGTAAGTTGGATTAAAGGTCCCATATTTTGAGGGGTTAAAACCTTTTACCACGATGCTTTGCCGCGCCAGTTGATGTATATTCGGTTGAATGTAAGATGTGTTCAATCGGGTATACGAAGTCCGATATTGTTGTCTTTATTTTTTATATGCATGATGTGATCAAGCGCATGGGCTTAGTAAGTTGGATTAAAGGTCCCCTATTTTGAGGGGTTAAAATCCTTTACCACGATGCTTTGCCGCGCCGGTTGATGTATATTCGGTTGAATGTAAGATGTGTTCAATCGGGTATACGAAGTCCGATATTGTTGTCTTTATTTTTTATATGCATTATGTTATTAGCGCATAGGCTTAGTAAGTTGGATTAAAGGTCCTCTGTTTTGAGAGGTTAAAGAACCTTTACCGCGATGCTTTGCCGCGCCCGATGATGTATATTCGGTTGGATGTAAAATGTGTTCAATCGGGTATACGAAGTCCGATATTGTTGTTTTTACTTTTATATGCATTATGATGTGATGCGCATGGGCTTAGTAAGTTGGATTAAAGGTCCTCTATTTGGAGGGATAAAAAGCCTACGGTCTACCTTTACCACGATACTTCGTCGCGCCTTTTATTTCGTTATTTGCTTTTCTTTGTATGTCATTTTCTTGCATAATCATGCATCATATTGCATCGCGCATGGGCGAATCAAGTTGGATTAAAGGTCCTCCACTTCGAGGGATAGAAAGCCTACGGGCTACCTTTGCCACGACGTTTTGCCGCGCCGGACAAAGTGCATTCGATTGAATGTGAGATACGTTCAATCAGACACTTGAAGTCCTATATATATATATGGGCATATGTCGCATCTCTTTTCTTTCACTTCCATTATTTATCTTTCAAATCGCATCATGGCACGTTTATTTTGATGTACGATTGCCTCTTTGGTTATTTCTTTTCATTATATACCTTATTGTTTCTCTTTATTACGTATGATTGTGCAACTGCCATTTGTTTGCATTTCCGTGTCCATGAATGTAATGTGCTTATGACATTTTATGCTTGCCGTATTTCAATTTATCTTTATGCATGCAAATTCGGACATAGATTATATGCAAATAGGTTGTATGCAAATTTGGACATAGATTGTATGCAAATAGGTTGTATGCAAATTTGGACATAGATTGTATGCAAATATGTTGTATGCAAATTTGGACATAGATTATATGGAAATGTGTTACATGTGAACTTAGATGAACTTTTGACTTATGCATGTGAAATAGAATACCCTTGGGAATGTATATTGCTAGATTCGATTAAATTATTGCACAAATCATTTTATTACAAGTGGCATAAGTAAGGGACCATTTCGAACCCAACGGTTTGAGGTCTTCCCTTGCGAGGGGTGAGTGCGGCCTTAAATCTTTGTCAAAGTTCACACCCGGTGGCGACTCCATTATTCTCCGGTTTAGTTCCCCGCGGACTACTCCGTACTCCCAACCGCGCCGTGAGCCGGGAACAGCATGCGTCGCCCAGTTTCTGTGTTCCCACACTAAGTATTTACGGATCAAATCCAAAATACTATATAGACAACCGCAAACACAACACTAATAACAAACCTCTAATCTACGAGGTCACTATGAAACTTCATAAGTCAATACTTCATAAGTTGTAACTAATTCCACTCCTACAGTAGAATCATCTGTGACACTCTCACTGCATCTTTTCTGACTTTTTATGACGTAGACTGTCTAATGTCATAATTAGACTCAAAACTAATATGACCCTAATAGTTGCAAACTTTATTCTCCATTAATTAGAAATGCATTCTTAATATCTCAAATATAATAAAGAACATGTTTCAAGACACATCTTATGGTCTAAAGGATATCAAAATAACTCGTAACAATTACGATTAAATTGATATCTCTTTTCGTACTCAATATAGTATTCATTATGCCATCATCCTATGATGCATAAGATTGATTAGACATTCTAGTCAACATCTCTTTCGAAAAATGAATCATCTTTTATGAAAGATGAATACTATACATAAGACACACACTAACTGTCAAATAGTTATACTAACTGTAATACAGATAGTCTTGTTGTGTCCTTTATTAAATCATATATAATGTACGATTAACAGGAGTATCTCACAAGTCTCTTAGTTTTATATCATATATAAAACTTTATATCGAATATAATATAGACACCACTCCCACTGCTTTCACGGAGAAAATAAGACTCAGGTAAACCCTTTACCTCATAAACATCTCATTATTACATTTATAATGACAATGTCATTCTGATGTAAAATACTAGAAAGAAATTTGTACGCTCACATTAACCCTTCTATCCCATATGTATTCTCTATGCTTTGATAAAATCAGACAATCTGACAGATATCAAAATTAGAAAACACAAATATCCAGAAAGCTCATCCGAGCCTACAATAGGCTCTATAAGCTAATATACTAAATTCTAATCTTAGCATAATACAAACTCCAGGGCCATTCCAAAACGAACTCTTCAAATTAAGAAATCACAATGGATATCTTATCTGAAGAAACCATTCAGAAACATCACTTTATATTCATTAGCTAAAATGTACAATTTAATATCATCATTAACCAACAGATCTTAAATTATTCAATTAGTGCGACTAGAGACAAGTTTCCTAAGAATCTACAATAGATTGCTGAGTATAACTTTTCTCACTGTCATACTATAAAGGTCAAACCTTTAATAAGCTCACGGTGCTTTTGCTACGTAAACCATTTGCAAATATTATGAACAATTCATAATAAAAGCTCAATCAAGTTCCAAACTTGATCGTAGTAAGCTATGAACAATCTTAGATCTATGGTCTAATGCTAATTTCCGGAATCGATATCAAATATCATTCCCACTATAAGTTATAAGATAATTTTCTTCGATTAGAAAACAACAGAACCATTAAGTATCAATTACTTTGCGAATGATTCTGACATCCTATAACACTTATATGGAAGTAATAAAAGGGTATTTTCATCTTATTAATTATGTAGTTTCATTTATAGTTTATCACCGTATTTGACTTTAATAAGTCAAGTCTTTTCTACAATAGTCAACATCCAATGTTACACACCAAGTAATAAACAATTTTATTACTCGAGATCGTAGAAAAAGATATTCTATCAAATAGAATATAATATTCTATTAAATAAAATAAATGATAAACTTCTACTTGTACCTCCGAGACGCAAGTAATATCAATTATATAACAATTATACAAAAGATAGATTCAAATCTCAAACATTTCAATATTCGAATTTTCTACTTATACACATCATATACGTAACTGTAGAAACTAATGGAACATTAATTAAAATGATGAATTAGTGTTATTGGAACATAACCCCAAGAGTATTGAAACTAATTCGGTAACACTCAATATCAAACGAATCAAATCATATAAGATTCGATTTCTTCCACTAACCAATTCCATCAATATGGAATCGTGGAAGAATAATATTGATGTAAGAATTATATTCTTCGAATAACCTTAGAAAATATTGCCATAAATTCATATATTTGATTGTATCAAACATCTTTGAACAATTCAATGACTCACGATGAATTTTAAAGATACAATTTTCAAAACTTCAGATCGAATATCTTTGAACCAGTCAAATTATTATATCCGCGTTTCATCAGAAACACGTAACTAAGTCACGATAGTTCATCGACTGAGTTACGAAGTAAAGAAAACTACCTTAAGCAATATACAATTCATTAAATTACATACATCCAATGTATCAGTTTAATAAATTTTTTGGTCCAATAACAGTCATTGGTTAAATGAGATTTAGTCACCTTCCTGAATACAATATTCGTTAAATGGATAAGGATAAGTGGTGCGATCTCATATCAGACCATCATTTACCATATGGAATAAGCATCCAATACTTA
This sequence comes from Zanthoxylum bungeanum, assembly GCA_019454045.1. NCBI lineage: Eukaryota > Viridiplantae > Streptophyta > Magnoliopsida > Sapindales > Rutaceae > Zanthoxylum > Zanthoxylum bungeanum. The sequence continues at coordinate 56,420 of SKCR01036160.1, forward strand.
AGTGATAAAATGTCATAAAATAATGTTCTAAGTTATTTACTTAACCGAATATTTTTCTTAATGTTTTTCTATTCGTAAATGACACTACTAGTCATTTTAAAATATGTAACAACTGTTTACAAAGAACAAGTAACTATCAAATAGTCGCAAGTTATAATATCAAATATCGAAACAATCATTCAACAATATTTTGAATAACTAGACGGGAGATATGATATCCAATATCTACAGTTGTCGTATTATGAAAATCAATATTTTCTATACATAACTATATGCATCTTCTTTCTTTAGCTTTATTATTTACTTTCAAATTTTTTACAACATTTGTAAATAATCGAAAAAAAAATAGTGTCTGACACGTGACCTCTGAATGTCACTAAAGCCAAGAAACATCATTATTAGATAAACAAATACCTAATGGGGTTTTCTTAATGCCAGTGAAGAATCTCGAGACATGACCCAATTCATCTCAATCTTTACTGCATAAGAAATTATTCTGTTTAGAAAGATTATATCATTATATATTCTAATCTAGAACCTATTCTAGAAATCTGCAACCATAATTGAAGTCAGAAAACATATATAATATGCATGCAGTGGATAAAAGTTTAATTCTATCAAACTAATAGAATAAGGAACAACATTAGCGACAATTTATATAATATTACACACCGCATAAGTTAAGAATTTTTAACCTAGCAGTGCCTCCCACTACTTTACGTAATATCGTAATCCCCAACGAAAACGAATAATTAAATTGAATTCCATAATGGGAAGTGGACCCCATGAATATATTTTGACTCACAGCTTTGGCACGTTCTCGCCTACGTATATTCATTAGGTAGACAACTCATTGTCAATCACACTTACAGTTTTGTCAATGACAAACTCAAGCTACCGATGTAGTCCTGACAGCTTTGGCACATTCAGGATTTCCACTTTCACTTGAATTTGTCTCTTATCATATAAGTTCTACCGGCGCAAATGAACTACCTTCAACTATAACTGCACAGCTTTGGCACGTTACAACCATAACATAATGAAAATATTTACATCCGTATTGACAAGGCGGACGAAGAAACAGTATTCCTAATACCAGTCACTTTCTTAAAACCTTATTTAAACGAGGATTTTCCAACAAAATATGCTTTTACTTTATTTAATCAAATTAAATAAACACATGCATGTATTAAGTAATGATTAAATTAAATATTGAATTTTAAAGGGCTAATCATATCGGGTGTCCAGGATCAGACTCGCTCTGATACCATTTTGTTGGGGTCAAATTAGGGAGGCGCAACGGAAGGAGTGCGGTTCGGGCGAAATCGTAGTTTAAAACTTTTAAACTTACGAATAAATTATTCGATGTCAAATATTAATAATTCATTCATATTTCACCTAAACATATTTATTCGATATCATATAACGACATAAATAATATTGAAACATCGCGAAACTTTTGCGAAAACATTTTTCCGCAAAATAGCATAAAACGTGTTTCCGGCGAACCAACCGACCAATGATCATGGGGACTGCCCAGGTCAACTCCAAAAATATTTGGACAGTTCGTGGGCTGCCCGAACAGTGCCTAGTTCACTGTTTGGGCAGTTGTTACCCGGTAACGCCGTTTTTCACCACCGTTTTCGTATATTTTCACTCCGAAATAATTTCCGATTAATATTTTCCTTGGGAAATTAAAATAAACCAATTTATTCTAATTACACAAAAAATAAAAACTGAATTTTTATCTGAAAAATCAGATTTATCATTAATTGATGAGACCCCTATACTTAGCAAATTAATCATTTTGGTCCTTAAATTGTCAAATACATATTTAATTGATTCCAAATCAATCCCAAAATAATTTATATAATTTGCTACATAAACCAGAAACTTTTCCAGAATTCCGAAATTGCCCAGATTTTTCCAGAATTACGAAAACAGCCCAGATTTTGTATTAATTGTAATTTGGACCAATTTGTTCAAAACACATCATCAAATCCAATCAATCCCAAATTTGATATACATCAAACATACATCAAAGTATATCATATATATGAAAAGCCCCAAAATTTGAATGGGTTTAGAATCCTAATTTCACAAATTACTCAAATTGGATAATTTATACTAAATTGACAAAATTCAACACTTTAATCATCCAATTACCACACCAATCAAGTCTCACCATCATGAAATTAATCAAGAACAATTCTAGGTTAATTATGAATGGCTAATTAACTCTAGAATGACAACTTAAATTTCTAAATAATTTATTAAGCTTAATTACACTAATAAGCTTATAAATTAATTATACATGCTTAACATCTTCAAACAAATTCCTAACAAATTTAATCACAAACTAAAAGAGTAGAGACATCAACTTAGTAACACAAATTGAAACTAAGATTGATAGAAATATTTTCTATATAGAAAAAAAGTGTGAAAAACTAACAAAAATTCCAAATTTTAGCTTTGTTTTCTTTCTTTCTTCCACCTTTTTCTATCAACTCCATTTGTAAAATATTTTTGAACTTGTCTTGGAATAGAAAAATGAAACAAAACAATTTTTGTTATCAAAATTTCCTAAGGCCGAAAATCATCAAACAAAAATAATGACAATTTATTTGAATTTGTTTAATTTTCATTAGTCCACATTTTATTCACTTTAATAAAGCAAATCAAAAAGTGTTCCAATGGTATTAAGTCATTTTCCAACTTAAATAAAGCAAATCATTATTAAGATATTTATTTTATTAATTAATTTAATTATTTAACAATTAAATAATTAAATAATTAAATAATTAAATATAAATATCTTAAATATATGTATTATATTTACATTAAATATCTCAAATACATAATTAATGATATATGCCCAATATCACAATTTGATAATTTATTAATGTGTATTTATTAAAATCAAGTATAAAATACAAATACACATTAATTCGAAAATGACCGTTAGGTCCCGATTGCATGTATTTTTTGTTTAACCGTTAAACGAGTTATAAATAATCAGTATTATTCATAACAGTTTCCCTAGTGCTCAACGAGTATATTTCATTAGTGAGACTCTTTAGATTCAGACATATCCGTCACGAAATACAATTTCGTGTCCATAATTCACCCACCCGTAAATTATGACGACCACAGATAAACTCGTTGAATCATACAGGTCGAGATCACTGCATACGTTTAATCCATCCGTCACAGGTATCCGGATTATCCCAGAGATATAGATATAAACTTCAAATCTCTATAGGAATAACCTCGTCGACGTATCTATTAGCAATCTCTAAATAACATTCGGAACTCACTTCCGAAGTATACTATGGCCATAGATTTAACAGATTGCTAATCAATTATGAACTACCTATGCTTTGTTCACAGAACTGACGGATGCTTTCTTGATACTCACATGATATCATGAGCATGAGTCCACACCCAACGAACAGGTGGAGGTTTGATCTAAATAGATCGGTGACGTGACTGCCATCTAAGTGTAGAGGATAACTCATATATCCACAATGGTATCTCAAGTCAAAGAATCACTATGCTACTCAACTCGAGAAGATTCCTATTGACGTTGGTGTACCATCTATTAGGAAATCTTCGGTGAGTCGTTCAGTGTTTATCAAATAAATACCTACACGTCCATACGAGTCTCCCAAGACTCATGGTTCATTGGGATAAACCATCAGACCAAGTCCGATATACGACATATACTGGTCTCAGTGGAATTTACTAATCGACTCGTGTCAGTAAATCTTGACCAGGAACTTAATTTAAGGATATACAACTTATAGTGACACTTCCCAATGTCAATTACAAACTATGTTGTAACTGCGCACTACATTGTAAATCATGGGGTCTTTGTCTAATATATATATATATCGCTAAACCAGATTTAGTTTCAATCTAATTGAAATTAGATCGAATACGTCTATAAAAGACAAGAGGTGCTACAATTTAAATTAGTAATATTATGGAAAAATGTATTGCTCTTATTCATGAATCAGACATAAATACGATCCGGATTGGTGCTCAAAGCACCAACCCTAACAGATTCATCATGCTACATCAAATGTTTTACCGGAGCGACCTAAGTTCCGACTACTTATACCCTCACAATAATGACGGTATTGGGCATAAATAATAAGAACTCATTCATTTTTGTATTGACAAGACGAACCAGCCAATAATGTTCCAACATTATTAATACAATTAGTTAAGATAAAGTAATAATCTAATCATGGGAGATTTATGACAATCAAGTCATTAACATGCTCGGGTCAAAAATAAAAATTTTAATTAAAAACAGGCAATGCATATCCAATATGACTTATGCATAATTAAATTAAAATTACAGAGGCATAGATTCAAATACATATGTTGTATGGTTAAGACCTGCGCTAATACCATTCTGTTGGGGCGGTTGTGGAACCCATATGGTTGAATCGGTGCCTCACACAACGAAATTGGGTCTAACCCATATATAACAAGCATGAGTGTATTTTTAAATAATTTAATGGAATACTATATTCCATTACGAGTGCATAGGAAAAAGCCAAGGCCAAAACAGAGTTTGGAAGCTCAAAATCGAGTTAAAATAAAATTCAAAAGGCACGTCACACATGCGCGCTACAGTGCGCGCGCACTGTTCATACGCATGCTTGCTACAGTGTGCATGCTACAGTGCTCACGCACTGTAGCAAGCTCAAAGAGCTGATCATTTCAACTCTTTCTGGAATGAAAATTCCAGAGAGTTGAAATGTGAGTTTTTCACCCCATTTTTTTTAATATTTTCAAAAACACTACCAAACCCCTAACAGTTAGGGAAAATTTATTCGAGGGGTGAATTCCATATATTGTCCTTACAACGAAAAACAGCCGTTAACAAATTTAAACGTGATTTGATTCAAATTGGATTTTTGAGCCAATAATTTTTTCAGTCAAGAAAATGTTGGTTCATCAATTTGGTTAATTAGCGAAACTTGCGTGCTTACAATCAAATTAAAAGAATTTCAAAATTATTTAAAATATATTTATTGACGGGTGATTTTCGTCTCAGTGGCAGTTTCGAGATAACCCTCTCGAGACAATCCTCATTCAACCTTGAATTTGTTTGGTTATGGGAGACCAAAAGCAAATAAAGTAAAAGATAAAGAGAACACAAAATCGACAAAGAGAGTTTTAACGTGGTTCGGCGGAGCAAGTCCAACCTACGTCCACGGGCACAAAGTAGGGTATTGTTTTTATTACTAAACCAAGCTCGGCTGATTTGTTTTCAAACGTGGTCTAAGGAAATCCGAGCTGGTTGTTCTCTTTGTATTGTTTCTTACAAATAATGCTAGAATGAAAATTTTCTCATTCTTACAAATGAGATCAGCCTTCCCTTAATACTAATGAATACACGATATTGTTCTTAAATCTTTATGATGTCAATGCTGTAGATTTCCGGTGATTTGACATGCTTTCTCCCCCTACTGCTTTGCCAAAAGTAAAGCCTACCCTCTGATTTCCTGTCACATCACGTCGTAAAAGTACACTGTCATACTTTATCATTAATGATGAAAGCCTGTAAGATCTCTAGTACGAAAGTAGATTTCGGAAGGAAAAGTCCAAACTATCCTGCTCACGCGTTGGTTACCAATGGGTCAACCAATAGACTTGCCGAAGCCTCCGACTGCTCCCGTCCCGACCTATAATATCCGAGCTCATCAACCTATCCCAGGAGGAAAGATAACCCCAAACAGAGCTACCAGACTAATGTGGTTGGCCTCGTCTTTGATGTTGTCGGCCTTAGGGGTTTGCACCGCGTTGTGTCCTCTAGTCGGCCAGATATGGGAAACAATTATCTGGACTCTCTTACTGTACGAGAACTGACTAATATCTTCGAACATCTTACCCTCATAAAAAGGGAAATTTCATCTTTGCTCTTACCGAACTGTTCGAATACCTTGGTTGCAGAAATCCCCATCAACAATATTAATAATAGGTTTAAATTGCTAATTAAGTAATATTTTCAAACTGTTAGTTGGAGAAACTCAAAAGACTATCTCGTTTTACTCATCAAATGTTTATTTGATTACTTATTATGATAAATTAAATAATGAAAAAAATATAAATACTTCATTTTAGAATACTCTAAAAAAAAAATTATATTAAAGGGGCTCACTTCGATTATATTGTTTTATTAGAAAATTATTAAATAATCTTATTTTTTATAACTTATTATTAATAAACCTAAACTCTTAAGTTATATCATATTTAATCATATATTTTTGGATTTCATCACTATTTAGTCTTATTTTGATACCAAACTCTTAAATTATGTCATATTTAATCTTATATTTTTAGATTTTATCCAATTTTTAATCATTTGTTTTTACTAATCTAAAGTAACCAATATTTGCTTTCATCAGTCAAACATTCAAATGGCATTACTTTAAAAACTATGGAAAAAAATTTAACTTTAAAGTATTTTTTAACATATAAGAACTAAATTGATATTTAGTATAAGGACTAAATGAGCATTATCCAAACTCTTAAATTATGTCATGTTTAATCATATATTTAATCTTAGTTTGACTAATATTTTCTTCTATCACTCAAATATTTTGAATGATATTATCATAAAATCTTTGACAATTAATTTTTAACTGTAACAGAACTAATGATATAGGTGTTTTGGGGTATTTTTTAAAATATAAAGACAAAATTGACATTTAGTCGAAATATAAGGATGAGCTTGGAAGTAAGACCATAGCTTCCGGGTTGCCGTAACCAAGGACAAAGCCACCAGTTCATTGGCCGGGTATTTGGTCTCTACATCCAGCAAGGCCTTGCTAATATAATACACCGGTCTTTGGATCTTATCGGCCTCCTACACTAGCACCGAGCTTACAGCATGTTTAAAAATAGCTAAGTACAAGAATAAAGTCTCACCCGGAATTGGTTTGGCCAAAAGCGGGGGTTGAGCTAAGTATTGTTTGAGCTGCATGATGGCATCCTTGCACTCTGTCATCCAGCTGACCTCCTTCTTAGCCTTCTTGATCAACTTGAAAAATGGATGGCATTTGTCGGTTGCCCGGGAGATGAACCGATTCAGGGCAGCTACTCGGCCTGTTAAACTCTGCACCTCTTTGGCCGTCTTGGGAGGTTTCAATTCCAAAACAGCTCGGATCTTCCGTGGGTTTACTTCTATACCTCGTACACTGACCATGTATGCCAGAAACTTTCCCGACGCTATACCGAATGCGCACTTCTCTGGGTTCAGCCTCATATTATGCTTTCTTAATAGCTCGAAAGTCCCCACGAGGTCGGCCAAATGATCCTCTGGTTTCTTGGTCATCGTTATCATGTCATCAACATATACTTGCATGGTTTTACCGATGAGGGGCTTAAAAACCTTGTTTACCAACCTCTGAAATATAACCCCAGCATTCTTCAAACCGAAAGGCATCACCTTATAGCAATACAGCCCCCGATCTGTGATAAAAGATGTTTTCTCCTCATCCTCGAGATGCATCTTGACCTGATTATATCTTGAGAAGGCATCCATGAAACTGAGCAGCCCATGACACGCTGTTGAATCTACTAGCTGATCCACATTTGGAAGCGGTAAACTATCTTTGGGGCAGACCTTGTTGAAATCGAAGAAGTCTACGCACATCCTCCACTTCCCACTGGCCTTCTTTACGAAGACCACGTTAGATACCCACTACGGGTATTTCACCTATCTGATAAAACCAGCCTTTAACAACCTTTCCACTTCGGCTCCTATCACCTCGCAACATTCCTGATTGAATATTCTTCTCTTCTGCTTGATCGGCTTGTGAGCCGAATCCACTGCTAAACCATGGTTAATGAATTTGGGATCTATCCCGAGCATGTCGCTATGCCCCCAAGCAAAAACGTCAGCATACTAATTCAAAAACTTCAGCAGGTCATGCTTCAGGTTTTCCTCCAAACCCACTCCTACCTTTATAACTTTTTTCTAGACCGAAGAGTTCTACTGACTCCAACTCTTCAGCTGCCCCCAATTGGGCAAAATCTTCGGGCCGTGGATCTGGAGACTCGACTGCTTCCTCCTCCTATTCCTTTTCTCTCATCTTCCGGCTATCTTTCTCAACACAAAGAGTCTTCATTGAGACGGTAGGGAAACAACTCCTGGCTACTTTCTGACTTCCACACACTATACCAATCCCAGCTCAGGTGGGAAATTTCAATTTCAAATAATAACATGACATGGCTGACTTTATTTTCATCATGAAAGGTCGGCTCATAATGACCTGGTAACTGCTCATACAGTCTACCACTGTGAAATCCATCATGATCGTCCGGGTGCGGGGGAAAGTCTCGATCGTCATGGCCAACTGTATTCTTCCCAAGGGGACGAGTGCTGCTCCTCTAAACCCGTATAGGGGAGTCTCGTCCTGGGTCATAGTGGCATACTCCACCCCAGACCATCCAAGGCTTCCTTAGAGATTATGTCGACCGAACTCCCCGGATCCACTAAGATCCTATCTACCTCGGCCCCTCCAATTACTTCTTTGATTATCAGGGCATCGTCGTGGGGAAAACTCACCCCATGGGCATCCTTATATGTGGACATTATAGGGACCGATCGACCTCTATGAACCCCCGGAGCCTGCTCTGTCGTCAATACCTCTGATTCTCGGATCCGAATGTAATTTTTTTCGACCGGTTTGAATCTCCGGCCAGTGTCCTCCCGCCAGCGATGGTATACATTTATCTATGCTCCTGTCGTTGTCGGGTCGCCATGGCCCCTTGGTCGATGTAGTCATTCAGATAGCCGTTCTGCGCCAGGTTTTCCATCTGCTCCCGCAGGTCCTTACAACCCTCTGTCGTGTGCCCCCTTATGTTATGATGCACACAATAGGATTTCTCACTCTTCTTCTCCACCGGATATTTCCTCAGATCTGGCTCCACCAGAAGGCCCCTACCTTGGATTTCCTTGACGATCTAAGCCAACAGCTTGTTCAAAGGTGTGTACCCTGGCCCTCCGGCCACATGATTTACTTGAGCCTGAACCCTCATCTCCTGTGGTATATTGCTATGAGGCATTGGTCTGAACTCCCTTTGCCTCGGAGGTGGCTTCCTCAACTCTCTGTCCGGCCCCCTGGTAACTCCGGCCTCGCCATTTTTTCTTTTTGAATTCCCCCCTCCGTACGACATTCTCTTCTTATTCCATTAACACGAACTTTCTGGCCAACTCTAGGGCAGTGGTGTAATCCGGGATGTCCTGAACCCTCAGGTGTGTCCACAACTTCCCTACCTTAAGGGCCCCATTGAGACTTTCCAGCGCCTCCGATGACTCGTACGCCCCGACCTCGAGCACTAAATTGTGGTACCTTTCAATAAGGTTCTTTAGGGGCTCATCATCCCCCTACTTCATCAACCTTAACTCTCATAATGTCTTCTTTGGGACACACGCTCATTTACAATGTCGGACGAAAGACTTTCTGAGTTGAGAGAAACTGATGATACTTCCTAGAGTCAAACTTCTAAACCACAAAATGGCGGGCCCACTCAGGGTTAAAGGGAACACCCTGCAGATGACCTCTCCCACCATTCCTTGGACCTCCATCAACAAAATAAAACTTTCAATGTGGGATTTAGGGTCGATATGGCCCCTGTAGGAGCTCATAGACGGCATGGTGAACCGCCTAGGAAATTCTGCTGACAAGATTTCTTCTGTAAAGGGAGATGTCGCCTCCCCGTCCCGACTATCTCCTTTATCTGCCTTCAAGTTATCTTCCCACTTTTTCATCTCCTTTCTAAACCAAGCTTTCATATGGTTGTCAGTGGCCTCGCGTTGTCTCCCGCGAACTTCTTCACGCCTGCCACTCCGAGCACGACGTGTTCCGTGACTAGATGCCTCTCGATCCCCTCCACCGTGTCTTCTATCTTCCCCCTTCTTAGAGCGTGGGCTATTACTGGAGGACTCTGGAGTCCGCCTCTCCTCTTCTTCTTCCCGTATTCTTTCCGCCCGCAAGGCTCTCGCTATCACAACCGACCTCACCCTCTGGGGATCCTTCCTCCCGGGTTCATCATCTCCGCTTAGGTCTACCACTCTCTTTCCTTCCGTTATCTCGTTTCTCCTCTGACTTGGACCAGCTTCCATCCTTTCATTATTCACTTTTTCCAGTCTTTCCAGCTTCTCCAACATGGTCTTCATGAGAGTCTGGTTCTCCTCCCTATCCTTTCTCATGCTTTCCTCCATTTTTTTCATCCATTCTGTTGTTGAACTCTCCGACGATCTATGGTTCCCGTCTTCTGCCATCGTCTTTTTACGCAAGTTGCTTTTTGCCCTTTCCCCATAGACGGCGCCAACTATTGACGGGTGATTTTCGTCCCAATGGCAGTTTCAAGATAACCCTCTCGAGACAATCCTCATTCAACCTTGAATTTGTTTGGTTATAGGAGACCAAAAGCAAATAAAGCAAAAGATAAAGAGAACACAAAATCGACAAAGAGAGTTTTAATGTGGTTCGGCGGAGCAAGTCCAACCTACGTCCATGGGCACAATGTGGGGTATTGTTTTTATTACTAAATCAAGCTCGGCCGACCTGTTTTCAAATGTGGTCTAAGGAAATCCGAGCTAGTTGTTCTCATTGTATTGTTTCTTACAAATAATGCTAGAATGAAAATTTTTCCCACCCTTACAAATAGGCCTGGGCACTGTCGGATTCGGATCGGCCCGAATCTGAATCTGATTCGATTCGATTAACACGAATAAAATAAATCTGATAAAGTTCGAAACGGTTATCAATCTCGAACCGATCCGATCCGATATACCTATCGGATCAGATCGAATTTGTTCGAACCGATTGGATTAGTTATCGGATCGGACAAATTTAATTTGATAAGGGATCCGAATTTGATAAGAGATCCGAATTTGATAAGGAATCAAATTTGAAATATCATAATCAAATAAAGGATCCGAATTTGAAATATCAGAATCAACAATCTAAGCCCTTAATTGTCCACGTACTTTGTCAAATGAATTAGATTGACGCACCAGCTCCACACAAATATTTGTCTTTCTTCTTTTCATATGTCTTTTTAGCTTTAAGAACCTAATTTTTATTGTTTTTTTTTTTAAATTTGTCTATAATATAATATTAATGCATATATTACTTTCCAACAAAATATTTGGTATTTTAATTTTTTAATTGGTATTTGAACAACGCGAATGCCGTGTCTAATGCGATGATGAACTTTTAACTTTCTATTTGCTTAATCACTAATTCGAATATTGGAAATATACATCAAGACCTCCACACTTTGTTTGTATCGATATACTTTAGTATTCGGACAAAACCACACACTTTGGGGTTTTTATTTAACTGCAATCTCGAATCACTTTCACTGCACTATATGCTTGTTCCATGAGTGAGATCTAATGAATCCCTTGTGAAATTTATGTTCTTTTATGACATGTTGAACTCAATTACCGAGCTGAGCTATATGGCTCATGTCACTTGCACTGGAATCCTGGAAATAGGTAGAATTCTGGCAAGCTTGATCAACGAGCTGAGCTATTGAAGTTCATCAACGAGCCCACTCGAGAAAATTTAAAACAACAATGTAATTATAAAGATGCTCATCTAATGGCATCTTTATCACTTACATATCTATTATAAATTAATCATGTTTAGGGTACTAAGTAGAAATTCAACACCTACTTTTAGTCGATATAGAAAGAGAATCTTACATGAATCAACACATATCAAAGTAACTACCATATGGCAAAACACATCCACAATGTAGGAAGGAAATATTGGAAGGAGTTATATCAAATCTGCCATTGTTGTAACAAAACTTTAACATAAGCTCAAAACTCTCTGCTCCACCAGGAAAGTCATGGAATATCACCTTAAGATGTTTCTTACTATCAATTGATTTGCCAAATAACTTGCTTAATCTACCCGAATATGAAGCAATAATCTTCTGCAAATAGCCATGAAGAAAAAAGAAAGAGTTACTGAGTTACATGTTTTAAAAAATAAATTAACCCACAAATTCTACCTAAAAATATCAATGTAAACTGTAAAGATTCTTGAACAATCAACTACTGCCTAAAATTATTTTCTTAATAATGACAAAGCTAGAACAAAGAAGAATTCAAGTAATAAAGCTTCAACCAAACTAACAAATAATTGAGGCAATTTAAGACCATTCCAAATCGTTTTTACTGTGAAACCTTTTCAGTGCCTAAAATCAACAGAAAGTTTATATACAATAATGAATGAACTCATTAAATTAAACATGGTTAAAAGAATAGAGAACAAATTACAAGACTGTAAGAATCATGAAACTTTCACTTATAAAAAAATTTCATACTTCACACACAAAGACACAAGAAAAACACACATTAGATAGAAACCCATTAACATGAAAGTCTCTTCCCCATTAACATCCACTTCAAGATCACAGCAAACCGCCATGACTCATCCAAATAAACAAACCCACTCAAAACAAGAGTGAAGAGTCTTTGTAAAAAAATAAAAATGAAGAATAAGTTCATAATTAGCAGTCAACTTTAGTTGATTCTGAACTATATAAACTTCATATACTATATGTATATGAAGAAACTAAAATATATCTATCATCAAAGTTCACAAATACAATCATGGGTAATAACAAAAATCAATTACCACTTTCCAAAAAATGAATGAATATATAAATAAATAGCAAAAGACTACTGAAATTGTCATGAATAGTTGAAACTTGAGAGAGATAGACTTACAAAATTTGACTCAAACTCCACTGCCACAACATGACCCAGTGATTCAAATTGTAATTTATGATATTCTTCAAGAAAAAAAAAACTTATTATAACTTATAAGTTTGCATTTTATGGTATTCACAATAAAAATTAATAAAACAAAATAATAAGTTTTTTTTTACCTTCCTCAAGCTTTTCGTAGTACTCACAGCCTCCTATAGCATGGTTTCCACCTCATTGATTTTGTCAATTGTAAGCTTATTCGTATCCAATTTTGAGTGCAAATTAGAGCATCGACCATTACGAGAGTTAATGAGCTATGAAAACTATCAAGAACACGACCGCCCGTACTAAATGCCGATTCAGATGCCACTGTCGATACTGGCATTACAAAAATATCACGAGCAATCCTAGCCAAAATCGGATACTTACCAGTATTTTTTTCCACCACATCAAAACGCTAAAACTAGGGTCACGACTAGTCTCATAGGGTTCCATCAAATACATATCAACCTCAGTACTTTCCTCTTGGTGAATGACATCACTAGTCTGAAAAACCTGAAACGGATTATCAAGTTGCACACTTGTATTGCGCTTACGCATTCTATCTTATGCTCGCGGTCTAACAAACGGCTGAGATTGTGTCATTCCACCACTAGACTCATATCCACCAACACCAGTTACACCACCAACCCTTGATCCATCATCATCAACAACAACCATTTGTGCCATACCATTCATTATACATATCGTATAATCTTTTCAATAAATCTCTAGTGGAATTTCTCATTTCCTCCATCAAAACAGTATCATTATCAAAAAGTATACCAAAGCAAACAGAGGCAAATGTCATCTTACGCCGTGGATCGAGAATAGTACTGACAATCAATAATTTATTTATTTTGGCAGTGGTCTCCCAATATTTATCAAATTTCATCTTCATAGATATGGCCATCTCATGCAAAAGAGGATGTTCATTACGCGCAAGGTTTTTTCAAGCTAGTATGAATCTTACAAATCTCATTGTAGGTGAAACAAGAGGTGACGGTAGACGAGGCACTGAACATATTCGTTGCATCATTAAAAAATTTCCAAAAAATCAGCAAAGTATTGAGCTTTCTCCCCAATCTATACTGTAGGGGCCCCAATCATTTTGCTCTCATTTTCATCATCTCTAAAATATGGAGCATAGTGACCATCATCATCAATCGTTCGATCAAAGGCCTTTTGGAAGTCTAATGCATCATTCAACATTAAGTATGTGGAATTCCACCTAGTGGGAACATCTAAGATGACACTTCCCTTGCTCTCTATCCTCTCACGTGCTACCAAACCGCAGATTTAAATGCTTCAAATTTTGATGGAGAAGATCTCACATACTTACCAGCATTGTGAATTGCTATAATATTGTCATCCAATTCTTTCAGACCATCAGACACAACTAAGTTTAATATGTGAGCACAACACCGCATATGCACATACTCTCCATTAAGCACCAATGCATATCCCCATCCATGTCCTCATCTTCCTCACCAACTGTTGGATGGCAACAATATAGCACTGGCATTATCCACATTATAGTAAAAATTCTCTCAATACCCCAGTTTCTGTAAACAAGACTCTATTAATCTTCCGATAGTGTCCCCTTTGTGATTGTTAATTGGACAGAAGCTAAGGATTCACCGATGTAACTGACAATCATTGTCTATGAAATGTCCAGTGATAACCATGTAACTAATATTTTGAATTGACGTCTATATATCGGTGGTCAAACTAACTCTCTGATGACCCGTAAATAAAATACTCTTCAACATAACTTTTTCATCAGCATATACCTGTAGGATATCTCTACTTATAGTCTACGAGATGGGATATCAAAATGAGGGACGACAACACTACAGAAATGTCGAAACCCTCTTCTCTATAAAGCTAAATGGTAGCTCGTCAACAATAATCATCTTCACAGCTGCTTTCTGACACGCTGCTTGATTGAAATGATTGTCTCTCACGGTGAGATTTCCACTTGTGCCTCCCTCTTCACCAACCGCAACCAAAACACCTTGTTCTTCACAATAAGCCAAGTACGATTTGCAAGTCTCTATATGCCTCTTCAAGTTGGTTGTGGATCGATCATTTGCACTACAAGCATAAGTCTTCTGACAATATGTACATACAGCCCTATCTGGATTATCTTCACTCATGCGGAAAACTTTCCACACTTCAGATCTTCTAGCTCTTGCTTTAGTTGCTACTGATGTGATTGATGGCGATGAATCAGGTTTTTTTGACAATGGCGGTCTATCAGAGTTTGATGAGAATTTTCTTTTTCCCTTCCGTTTTCTTAATTCTGTTAATTGTACATCAAAAGAATCTAATTCTGACCTTGACCCACTACTGTTGGGTGAGCTTCCAAACCCACTCATCTACAATGAAGAGCAACAACAAAACAAAGAAAAGAAACAAATACGAGTGGTGGGCAACCACTTAATTAGAATTTATGGTTAAAAGGAATATCTTATTTAGAATTTATAAAATAAGCTAAAAATGGCAAACCCAAACATTCAAACAAAGTCCAAAGGCAGTCATCCCATGGCATGCAGACTATAAGTAACAAAGGAAATAATAATACAGTGCTACTGCTAATGCAAGAGCATGTCTGCTGAAGCAAAAATACCGAGTGATGTTCAAATAATTTTGTTCGTCTGGGAAGAACTTCCAAGTTCCAAATGAAATATAATCATATGAAAATTCAAAACCTGAGATTTTCTAATATTTTCGCTATCAGCCATAGAGAAAGTAGAAACAAATCACCTATTCTACTTTCAAAGACGGTACCACCCGAAATTCCTCTCAATTCCTATACTTTTTATTTTATTGATAATGCCATGAATATGATCACATAATCAATTCTCATAAAACTGATCAAAGTAAAGTCAATTCATATGATTCCATACATGAGCACATGACATGAGCGAAAAGAGTGAACAACCCCACATTGGAATCTGCAGTCACATAACAATATGCCAATAGAACTTGGAATCTCTACCTAACAAATATTAACTTTCAATCAAATACTTGGGCAACAGCTTGCAAATCTGCATACTTTTAATAAAACGGGGATGTATCCATGGACACATAAGATTAAGATCCAAGTGATTGAATTGAGATTGTAAATGGGAATAGTACAGATCCAACTTACATTATTTTATCTCAATGCTTATAAAATAACAAATAGACAATACACACATATAAAACTCAATTTATATACTTATATTAATAAAGAAAAGTGAAGCAAAACCATTGTCCATTAACACCCACTGCTCAATTCCATGCAGCCCAAATAACGCCACGAACGAAGGCAGTGTATGAAAACCAACTCCAACTGTGTGAGATTGCCTCTCAACTACTCGGTCAAATGCCCCAAAGAAAGAACTCAGAATAAGAAATCTAGGGAAGCAATAATTTACAGAACCATAAGGTCCAGAACGAGAACATCATAAACAAAAATCAAAAATGGTAATATATAGATAAACAGAATTAAGTTAGGCAATATATACATAATACATGCAATGTTGCAAACCATCAAAATCCAACCTTGAATGGCTTCCTAACTCGAAGATGAAGAGTCGAAGATGAAGAGTGAACTGATTCACTCGAAGACCGCTAGAGAGAATATTGATTCACGGTGGCCATGGTGGTTATTGGTTTGGTTTATCTGATTCAGCGATGGACGAAGATGAAAGAGTGGTTACCTGTTGACGAAGACGAAGATGAGACTTGACTGTTGGTGGTGTTTGATGAAGACGAAGATGAAGAGTGGTTACCGGGTTGACGAAGACGAAGATGAGACTTGAGTGCTGGTGGTGTTTGACGAAGACAAAGATGTGAGATGATGATTGATGAATATTGATGAAACCTAAAACAAGTTAGGTTTTTCACGCCCAAAACGACGTCGTTTTGGGCCTGTTACACAAAAAAAAATCTGAAATCCGACGAATCCAATCGTCGTGATTCGATCGGATCTGGCAACCTGATCCGATCCGATCCAGTTTAATCGGATCGGATCAGGTCCGATCCGATCCGTTGCCCACTCCTACTTACAAATGAGATCAGCCCTCCTTTATATACCAAAGATTACACGATACTGTTCTCAAATCTTTATGACGTCAACGCTGCAGATTTCCGACGATTTGACATGTTTTCTCCCCATACTGTCTTGCCGAAAGTAAAGTCTACCCTCTGATTTCCTGTCACATCACGCCGTAAAAGTACATTGTCATACTTTATCATTAATGATGACAGCCTGTAAGATCTCTAGTACGAAAGTAGATTTCGGAAGGAAAAGTCCAAACTATCCTGCTCACGCGTCAGTTACCAATGGGTCAACCAATAGATTTGCCGAAGCCTCCGACTGCTCCCGTCCCGACCTATAATATCCGAGCTATCAACCTATCCCAGGAGGAAAGATAACCTCAAACCGAGCTACCGGACTAATGTGGTCGGCCTCGGCTTTGATGTTATCGGCCTTAGGGGTTTGCACCGCGTTGTATCCTCTGGTCAGCCAGATCTGGGAAACAATTATCCGGACTCTCTTACTGTACGAGAACTGACTGATACCTTCGAACATCTTACCCTCATAAAAAGGGAAATTCCATCTCTGCCCTTACCGAACTGTTCGAATACATTGGTTGCAGAAATCCCCATCAATAGTATTAATAATAGGTTTAAATTGCTAATTAAGTAATATTTTCAAACTGGTAGTTGGAGAAACTCAAAAGACTATCTCGTTTTACTCATCAAATGTTTATTTGATTATTTATTATGATAAATTAAATAATGGAAAAAAAATATATACTTCATTTTAGAATACTCTAAAAAAAAATTTATATTAAAGGGGCTCACTTCAATTATATTGTTTTATTAGAAAATTATTAAATAATCTTATTTTTTATAACTTATTATTAATAAACCTAAACTCTTAAATTTTGTCCTATTTAATCATATATTTTTGGATTTCATCACTATTTAGTCTTATTTTGACACCAAACTCTTAAATTATGTCATATTTAATCTTATATTTTTAGATTTTATCCAATTTTTAATCATTTGTTTTTACTAATCTAAAGTAACCAATATTTTCTTTCATCAGTCAAACATTCAAATGGCATTACTTTAAAAACTATGGAAAAAAAAAAATTTAACTTTAAAGTATTTTTTAACATAGAAGAACTAAATTGATATTTAGTATAAGGACTAAATGAGCATTATCCAAACTCTTAAATTATGTCATGTTTAATCCTATATTTAATCTTATTTTGACTAATATTTTCTTCTCTCACTCAAATATTTTGAATGATATTATCATAAAATCTTTGACAATTAATTTTTAACTGTAACAGAACTAATGATATAGGTGTTTTGGGGTATTTTTTAAAATATAAAGGCAAAATTGACATTTAGCCGAAATATAAGGACTAAATGGGACTTTTCCCCAACTAAAATTACCCACTCGCTTAGGGTTTTTGACGCACTTTTCCTTTATTTCTCTCTGAGGTCGGCTGCCAGCAGCAGAAACGCCGTCGTTCGAAATTCGACCTTGCAGGGAACTCCAACCAACAACTCACAATGACTACAGTGGTCCCTACCTCCGAGGAAGATCCCGCTCTTGCCGTCGTTCGCTTCACCTCCGAGCTCGCCTGGGCCGATGCCGGTCCCGAGGTACCCTTTCATTCTTACATTCCCACGTCCTCAATCACCTACTCGTGTCTCTCTAGATGATTTATGCGTGTTTGTGTGTATTGGGAAATTAGTGGCGCTATGGTTTTACTCGTTAGAGATCTGGGAACTTGAATTTGGGGTTTTTATATTGAATATGTAATTGGGTATTGGATGCTTTGTTGGTTGATTGATTTATTTCATTATAGTTTGTTTTTTCCCCTCGTGTAGGTTTATGCAATGCTTGTTCAAGTTTGATTTTTTATTGTTCTTTATTTGATTAATAAGATGAAATTGGAATGAAAGGGAGAGTTTGCTTTTAAAGATAAAACGTTCACGTGTTTGAATCAAAAGTAAAGACAGGATAGAAATTTGAGCCTGTAGAATTGGCTGTGTGGTTAAACTTTGGGTTTTGCTTTTAGATGGTTTGTCTGTGGTGCAGTTGAATCTGTTCTGTATGTTGGTGAATTGATATAAAACATTAAACAAGAACAAGGAGAAAAATGTGAGGTTGTGTGGAAAGTTCTGTGTGGTCAAATTGGGATTTTGTTGTCCTGAATATGTGCTCAGTATTCTGTGTTCATTATATCTCAGGCTGCAGAAGAACAAGTTAACAGGCTTTGTTTGGAAGCACAAGAAAGCATGGTTATGGGGAGATGGATGGATTTGGCTTCTCTTATGCTCACTTCGGCTGACTTGATGTTCTCAAAAGTGTCTGATAAAGGTACCATTTCCTTTTCTATGTTGATATAGTGTAGTAATGTGAATGTCACAAGTTCTAATGGCCAACTTGGACTTAGATATGGTTTTGTTCGACGGTTTCCTTCTCAGTTGTAAAACTATAAGTATGCGCCCTTGTTTTGTGTTGCGTAAATGCATTTTTCCTGTTTCTTTCTCCCAGATCTGGAGTGTATCTTCATGGTTATCTGCAATATTGTCACAAAGCCTGAAAGTCTTGATGAAGTACATGAGATGGCAAAACTTATATCTGGGAAAATCACTCAACAACCGAATGACAAGCCTGCAGTACGCTTGAAGATGTAATGCGATGTGATGATTGCTATTTTAACTTGTAAAATTTTGAAAGCTCTGTCTTATGTTTGTGCATTTCCTTTCACCAGCTTGTTCAATCTTTATAATCTGCTGGAGAATCCATACAGCCGGTTCTTTGTATACATGAAAGCCCTAAAGTTGGCAGTGAATGGAAAAGTGACCGAACATATAATACCTTCTTTTAAAAAGGTAGACAGCTTCTTGAAGGAGTGGAATATTGATATCAAGGACAAGAGAGAACTTTTTCTTGGCATTGCTAATGTTCTCAAAGAAAGTAAAAGGTATAAGCTAAGAGTTTAGTTTAGTTTTTTTTTTTTAAAATTCAAATTGCTTTGATCATTATGGCTTTATTTATTTATATTGGTAAGCTCTGAAATGTAATTTTGCTATATGATTTCTTTTGTTATTCCAGCTCATCCAATGATTCTTTCAAATTCCTGACCAAGTATTTGGCAACTTTCTCCGGTGAAGATGTCCATACCATAGGTGAAGCCAAGGAGGAAGCTATGCGCACAATTATTGAATTTGTGAAGGCTCCTGACATGTTTCAGGTATCTAAAGATCCGAGTGAATTGGACTTTTTGCATTTTTAATCCAATTCAATTATGATATTTCCTTGTGTTGTGGGCATCTTGCTTTTTTTTTTTTCAAGTTATTCTTCTAATTCTGCATCTCTTTTTTAACATAATAACATGTGCAATATTGTCAATTTTTATTTGTCTTATTTAGCTTAGAGATTTCCTTGCTTTATACTTAATTTTTTTCATTACTTGCAGTGCGATTTGTTAGACATGCCTGCTATAGGGCAATTGGAAAAGGATGCTAAATATGCATCAGTATATCAGCTTCTGAAGATCTTCCTAACTCAGAGGCTGGATGCCTACTTGGAATTTGAAGCTGCGAATTCTGCTTTACTGAAAAGCTATGGTACTATTTTCTTGATTTTTGTCTCCTTTCCCTTTATCCCCACATAGTGGGAAAATGCTTTGTTTTGTTTGGTTCGTGTCCTTTCCCTTTATCTAGCTATTAGATTACCTAAACTGTCTCCAAATCTGAAGCATCTTTAATTCTGCTTGTTGCCATGGTGTAGGTCTACTACACGAAGACTGCATAGCAAAGATGAGGTTGATGTCGTTGGTGGATATTGGCTCCAATGAATCTGGCCAAATAACCCAAATTCCTTATGCTCTTATCAAGGATACACTTCAGGTATACTTTCTCGCATTTTTTCTTCTGGATCTTCTGTAGTTTTTTTTTTTTTTTGTTAATTTTGTGCTAGCTTCTTTACAGATCAATGATGATGAGGTGGAAAAATGGGTGGTTAAGGCAATAACTGTCAAGTTAATGGACTGCAAAATGGACCAGATGAACCAAGTTGTAATTGTGAGGTAAACTTGGCTGTTCTTTGTCCTCTCGTCTATCTATATCTCTCGTTCTATCTCTCACACACATGAATGCATTGTAAAGAATTTTTATCCTGAATAAGTAGTTATTTCAGTACTTGCATGATTTATGATAATGGCTATTTTTGTTTTGATCTGTAGCCGTTGTGCTGAGCGTGTATTTGGGCAACACCAGTGGCAAACTCTTAGAACAAAGCTCTCAACTTGGAGGGTGAGAATTTCTACAATCAGTGATTAAATTTTTTGCCACCTTTATCCAACCTTAATGCCATAGTATTATAAACTGAGGTAGTGTGTGTTTTTCCATGAAGTTATTAAATTCAAACTTTTTTTGTTCCAGGGTAATATTGCTAATGTAATCAGCACCATTCAAGCGAACAAGATAACCGAAGATGGCTCACAGTCACAGACGGTGCAAGGGTTGATTCGCTAGAGTTTTTTTTTTTTTTATTTGGTTTAACTTGGTTTGAATTTTGAAAAGGCGCTAGTGAGACTGTAATACGAAGGTGAAGAACAATCATACTAGTGAATCTCCTTTATAATTAAAGTGTAATTTTAAATTTGGACATCAATGAGTTGTTTGAGTCATTTTTTTTTTTACTAACTGCAGAGGCTGTATACCCAAGTTAAATTACATTGCTACCACCTAATACATATAATTTGAATTTTGAGGAAAGGACTTCCGAACCTTATTAAGGCGAGTACGGAGTTAAAAGATGCTAAAAGTTGTGTACCTTGTTAGCATCTTGATGGAATCAGAAGATTAAAAAAATAAAAAACAAATTTCATTGCGTTCAAAGATAAAAAAAAATATATATATATATATTTAGATTTGTGTTTTTCTCATTTTTGAATTCAATTTTTGCTATAGAAACCTCTTGTATGACATGCTCAATTATATTATGTGCCCTACATATATATGCATGTGCAGAGCAATTTTTTCCAATACCGACACTTTTTTCCCCTCTAAAATTTAAGGCTTAAAAAAACGTTGAAGGATAGGTAAAAATTGAGATGAAAGTCCGCAGGGTTTGGTATGTTAATAGCGGGTAAGATGACGTTTTATGTATTCATTAGTTGGATGGGCCCGATACGGGTATTGAAATCCCCGTGATAATAGAGGTAAAATAATGACTCATAAGTGGGCCTGATACATTAGAACTGAGTACGGGTTAAATTTTTGTACGCATTGATTTAAATGGACTGAATATAATTATTGACATTCTCGTATCATATTCGATTTTTATGTTGATCATAGACGTGTCAATGACCCCTAACTTTAAAAGAAAATTATAGTCCCAAATACTAATGACAATTTGACAAAGGGACCTCAAAATATAAAAATTATAGTCCCAAATACTAATGACAAAGGGATCCAAATTTTTTAGTTATATAATATTATATTACAACTAGAAACCTCAAAATATAAAAATTACTTTTATGTCCAGAGGATACTAAGTCCGATCCTGATTATATTGAAGTAGTGAAAATCATAAGACATATACCTTGGCTTGGTGTTTGTATGTGGTTTGTGCAAGTTTGAATTGTCAACTATGTACACTTCTATCTATTCATTTGTTCCCCGTGGAATTGATAACCATTATGAACCTCTTTATAATCGCAAAAGATGGAAATATCACTATCATTAATATGAACTATGAACATCACTTGCGGGGGCCAAATGTAACAAGACAAAAAGATTTAAATACATTTCATATCCTGATTTAAAAAAAATATATATATTCAAAACTTTTTCTCCAGAATCTGTTGCTAGGGAGACACTTTTATGGTATGCAGATGTACATGATCACCTACAATCCTGTGGTCAATGCAGCTTCAGGTACCAAGCTCTAAATCCATCCTGCCTGCACTCATTCAACTTGAAGGGAGCTTTGAGATCTCTACTAATAACTTGTGCAGGGCTTGAGGCTTTGAGAAAAAAGGAGAATGATCAGCGCCCTTCAGACGTAATACCTTTTCTGGGGGACTTGAGTTTATCATGCTTTGTTGAAGTGCGATAGGTATCGCGTTATCTTCTGGAGTTTCTATATAAAACCGCCTCACAGATCCATATTTCATGTCAGAAAGAGAGAGCTTCTCCAAAACTGGAGCAAAGGGGATGGGTTTCATTGAAACAGATGCTAATGCAATGTCCTGGAAAATTCAAAGCATGGAGGAAACAGCAACGGTGAGAAGAAGAGTAAACCAAAGAAACAAATACACACATTGTGAGGAAAGAGAAAGGGTGCAGCATCAATCAAACTAAGGGGGGATTTCACCAACATATATAAGAATGCCTTCCAAGGGACAAAAACAGTAGCATGTTCACACCCCGTAAAATTTTACAAATGAACAGCCAATGGCATCATAATCTATAAAGCTGTGATTCCTTGGACATTGATGTCAATTAATTACAGTATAAACAGATGCTAAAAGTTCTACTTCTCAGAAGCGAAATCCATTGGAAATCAACATAAAATTTTTAACCAGCTATGAAACTGTCTGAAAAATTATGCACTCCAGTCTTATATATAGCTAAATTTACATGTTTCCATGGATTGTTTAAATGTGAGACTTAATGGAACTTTCTGGTCATCTAGAGGAATCAGAGAAGTCGAGATCCAAATATCAAAATATGTATCCTCCACTTATAGTGCATAAAAGACAATCAAAATGGTGGTTTACAAATCTTTTCATTCTTAAACAC